>JAVBHU010001009.1:0-12457 GCA_034768395.1 Linum lewisii | reverse complement strand
CAAAAATAACTTTTCCCCTTAAGCTAAGTTCCGCAAGCGTTCGTTCTATCAGATCTAATACCAAGATTAATTAACCGTCCGTGCGTTCATTCTGAAACGGAGAATAACTGGTGAAATTTTGATTAAGATTAATGAGTTCTCTAGAAGCGGTTTAAACCCTAAAGGTTCCTATGAAAGGGGTTTTCCCCAAAATGGGTTTAAATTTGTTTGTTTTGATTTTCTAAACAAGGGGGCGTTCCCCACTGCCTTATTTTAACAAGAATCTAATCTAGGTGATAAAGCTAAAAAAGAAACCCCAAAGAACAACCAACCATGCAAGAGAAACTGTCTAAATTTGATCTAATTACCGCGACAGTGACCGCTTTAAAGCCTGGGGTCACTTAGGGTTATCAAATAAAAAATTAACAAGTTTCCCTATCATTTTTGGAACAAAGGGAAATCAAAGACAACAAAGGGTTCATCAAAAAAAGGAAGAACAAAGAAGAACTGAAAAACCTAATTTGACAACTCGGGGGAAAGCTTCGATCTCGGGAAATTTCACTCCTAGCTCCAAGCACTCCAGGTGGAAAGATGGTGTCGGGAAAATCTTCCAAAAAACCCCAAGATGCTCTCTAAATTATTTCAGTTTTTGAAGTCTGGAATTCTTTTTTCCGAAAAGTATATTGAATCCCCCCTTGGGTTTGCGTCGCTGTGCTTTTATAAGGGTTTTCCAACTCAGTGGGGGGAAAAGGGGGACTTCTAGGCGAAAAACTAGGAAGTTCCACCGAGGATTGTGTGAAAAGTAATTTGGGACCCGCGAGAGAATTGAAAATTAATTTCTTTTTAAAGTTCTCGGCGAAAAATTTGGGAAAGTTTGCCGGGGAACATCCTTGAATTTCAGCGAATCTTGACGAGGAATTTGTACTGACTTTTTGAAAAAATTACCCCGAGAATATTAAATTCTTGGCGAAGACTTCATAAATGGGCAGGTTCTCGGGTCTTTAGTTTGTTTGATTTTGGATGATTCTGGGTTTTTCTTAAGGCTTCATCGCATCTCGAACCGTCCGAGGCTTTAAAATTTACGGAAAAAACATGTGTACTCATGAGACCCCGAAAACAATCAAAAAGACCCAAAAAAGGCCAAAGTAAAACCCAAATCAGTAGGAAAAAATGTATGGTGGAAACCCACTAAACTACCCCAAAAAGGTGTTTCAGACAATGAAAAAGTCGCTTAATTAGGGTGATAAACACGATAAATCTGTGTCATCAAAATACCCCACATAAGCTTTTGCTTGTCCTCAAGAAACGAATTAGAACGCACCCCCCCCCTTCCCAAAGAAAGATAAATAAATTGAGTTCAAATTGTCACAATTTTTTTGAAAAAGGGAGTTGTCACAATGAATATTAAACGATACACTTGAACATTAAAACCCAACATGCTTTCATATCAACAAACAACCCGGTCTCATAATTCTCTGACACAAAAAAAGTGTAATCACAATCATGCACAAATCCGACCTAACGACTGGCTTCCTACACAAAAAAAATTTTGTAAATGGCGGAACTCTCACATCTGCGTTTTAGGGGGTGTTTATTCTCTCAATCACTTTTTGACCGAACATGTCATAGTTTGCATTTCGGGCCTTTTTCCCCCACTGTGGGCAACACAGGAATAGGCAAAGGACTTTGCACGGAAATGTAACGATCCTACACTACAAGGGTTTATGATGAATGGTTTAGGGATAAAATTTATGATGATAGGCTTTGGTGGGTGTAGCAATCGACTAATTTTATCGAAACAGAATCTATGGTTCCAATGTAACCAGACCGGGGGTGGGAAAAATGTACCTCGAAACAGATCTTGGCTCCTACCCTAACCAGACACGGGTTGAATAATGTAAACTCGCCTATGAACCTCAAGCAACCCAGCATTTTTATTTATTTTTTCTTTTTTCTTATTTTTTTCTACTTTACTTGTTTCGTTCTTCCCTTGTGGGAAGAACGTTTCGAACTGTGAACTATATTTTACTTGAAATTTTTGAACTTTTTTCTTTTTATTTTTTCTGTTTTTTTTTTTTTAGCGTTAAATTTTTTTTAGTTGTAGAGGGGGTTTCCGTCGGGATAAAAGTGAGACCACCTTTACTGGCTTAGGAAGTCCCACAGACGACTTCCCGGTTTGTGAGACACCGATTTGACGTGATTATCAGCCCCATTTAAAAAACATTTCTACCCTTTGATCCTTTTGATGAGTATTTTGGGGCATTTGTGTAACTTTTTTGATTATCGGCTCCTGTGCGTACTTGTCCATTTTGGGTTTTTCACCCTTTTTTTGAGCTTTTTGTTTAGCCAAAGGGTTTCCACATTATAGAGGCTTTCTCACAAGCCAACGCTTCAAACGGGGACCAAAACGGAAAAAACGGACGGGGTGATGAAAAAAAGTTTGGAAATCTGCACAGTCCAAAAGCTGGTTTTGGAGCTTAATGGCGGGGTTTTAAGCTAAATGCACTGTGAGCTTTCATGCCGTGTAAGCTCCCCCGACGGGGAAAAACCCCTCTTTTTTCCCAAAAAGGAAAGGGGTTTTGGGGGGGATGAAAAGACTTTTTGAAGCCGTTTGTTAACATTCAAAAGGAGAGATCGCCACGACTTGAGGGAGTTGGGGAGTATTTTGGATATCGGAGAGATCATGACGCCTCAATCCATCCCCGGAAAACGCTCGGAGTTAGGAATTTAAGATTCTCAAAATCGAAACTTCACGGATCATCCAAAATTAGGTTTTTAGATCCTTTTTGTTCTTCCCCTGTATAAAATGAACCCTTTATGTTTTTGATTCTTTTTTGTCAGTATGGTAGCTAATTGTAGAGTTGATTAGATGAACCCTAAGGACCCAGGGCTTTTAAAAGGGTCCGGATCGGGAGTAATTGATTCAAAAATTCAAACGTTTTTCTTTGAGGTTGTTTTTTTCTTTATTGTTGTATGGTTTTTGTCTGTTGACGCCTTGATTAGTTTCGTTTTTGTGTTTTTTTTTGGGTTGATCGCTAGATTAGGTTTGTTTTGGTTGGGGTTTTGTTGCGACAGTTCCCCTGCTTTAAACATTAAAATTTGTCTTTCTTGATCCCCCTAGTTAGTTTCTGTTAAGTGGGATAAAAGCGAACGCTCCCCCTCATTTTAAAACTCAATTCAACCAATTTAAACCTATTCATTGGAGTGTATTTTTCGTGGAACCGTTAGGGTTAACCCGCTTAAGAGTAACTCATAAATCATTGTAATTGCACCATTTAAAAGTTAAGTGTTTGCGAGAGGGGGACCGTACCGGGCGGCAAATTTATTTGGTGTATTTGATCACTGTTCTCAGCTCATAAAATTGGCTCCTTTTCCGGGGGAATTTTTCTTAGTTGAAAGAAAATTTGGCATTTTATTCTTCTATTTCTCTTTCATTTTCCATCACATTTTGATTTTCACTGGTTGGTTTTTTTTTGGTCCTTGCGATCATAGTGTAAAAATCAAATATTTCCCGTTCCACCCTTCCTTTCCGCTTCCCTGCTCCAAAAGGGTCTTGCGGTACAATAACCGCGCGCATCTAACTTTGGTCTTCCATCCCCGTGCCTTCTAATGCGACGCCCTGACTATGAGATCACAACCCCCTTCCTGGAAAGATCTCTGGGATTTTCAGTTAAAAGGGAACCCGAAAGATAACCCTCCCCACTTTTGGCGAACTTCCTACCCATGTGCGAGAGTTCTAGAGGGGAACCTGGGAAAGAACCATTATGTTACGAGTCTCCCATTCCCCCTTAGAGGCCTCCCAAGAGTGGCTCGTTGAACCACCGGGCCCCACTACACCCATTGGGATAGTCTAGCTCAAAGACTTCGTAGAGGAATCTTTCCCCCTTCAGAACTACGCTTACAAGGCAGCTTGCCAGTTTGTTAAGAAGAGGAGTAAGTTATATGACGCTTGGAACGAATTCCAAGAGCTTTTACGTGCCCTCATCTGGATTCGAGCAGGACAGCAGCTGAGATTTCGCCCGGGGGGATGACGAAGAATCAGCTAAATGGGTTAACTTCTTAGTTGATGACGACTACCCCGCACTCGCCCCAGAAGCTGCTCTCCTTCACTTTGCAAACTGCGTTTCCCAAAGTCCGGGAAATTTGGGAGAGCAGTTTGGAGCAGCTAAGACCCAGCCAACCCGTGAAGATGTCAAATCGAAGTACAAAAAAGAAATGAAGAAGATTTTTGGGTACAGCAAAAAACTGTCTATAGGGGAAATAAATTTTTATTGATCAGCCCCCCGGGATTCACGGAGGAAGCAGCCAAATTATATGTTTGAGAATTTGGGAAATCGGGTAGACAAGAACCCCAAAACCTGATTTGCAAGACTCGATGACCACGAGGAGGATTCAAGCTTCAACCCCTTTTAAATCAAGATCATGAAGCCCGAGGTAAACGAGTGGAGAGCATGTGAATAAATGTTTAGGAAACTGAGACCCCCCTTAATAAATCATGGTTCAAGACGACTCTACCATTGGAAAAAGGGCCGTAAAGGGCCCATCCCCACAAAAAGCGAAAGCAATTAGGGGTCTGCAACTCCGCCCCGGTCTGGTTTTCCTGATGCTTAGTCAGTGAAAGCATAGATCGGGGAGGGGGAAATAAAAAAGAAGAGGAGGGCTGACTGCCCGCCCCCTGACAAAGCAAGCCCCTGGCCCCCTTTCCCCCATATAGCCTCGGATTCCTTTTCCCAAAGGTGGCAATAAAAGGAGAAAGAAATGATACCGGTTATAGAAAGGGTATGGATACTTAAAAAGAAACAGTACAAGTCCCAGTTACTGTGCTATCCAGATGAGGCGAGGTGGAAAAAATCACGAAAGATCTTGCGAAGAACAAGAAGAAGGGGGAGTTGTTTCTGTTTCCTTTGGGAAGAATGCTCTGGATCCCCGCCGGGAAAACCCCCATTGATGCTGCAGTTTTAGCGGATAAAAACTAATCTACCAAAGGCAGACTAGATCGTATTCTACTCGAGGTCTTTTCTTCTTGTCTATCAAATTGTTGGCAAATTACTCAGGTTAAAACCGTGTGCGCGGGTGGGGTTTCACAATTTAATCTAACGAAAAAGGAAAATAAAAGACAGAAAGAAAAAAAAGGTTGACTAACGAGAAGATAAACGAGTTAGTTTTGAACCCCCCTTGTCCTAAGGCACGGCAATCACAAGACCAGCGGTTTTAAATTCTAATTAAATCGGTTTCTATGACCCCCTAACTCCGCCCCTTAGGTTTAAGCCCGGTGAACATTCGCTCTATCCGTTCTAGTCCCAAAGTTAATTCCCGCCGGGACGGTCGCCTCTTGCACGATTTAACGGGTTGCAAATTATAGTGATTTTGAGTTTCTTGCAGTGGATTAACCCCAAAAAGGGTTTCCCTACGAAAGGCACACTCCAATTATGGGTTTTTTGGTTGAATTGTGTTAAAAGGAGGCGGCGTTGCTTCTATCCTCAGTTAAAAAAATCAAAAACTAGGTGATAAGGAAGAAAAGTTTATGCGCAAAGAGGAAAGCTGTCGGGCGACAAACCTGTTGCATAACCCTTTTAGGCGCCCAACTAGGGGAAAAACATAAAATTGAAGACAAAAAAACCCATGCAAAGAAAAACTAATTGAATTTAAATTAATTACCCCCAAAACCCGTGCCCACTTTAAGCCGGGGTCACTTAGGATTATTATTCAAAGCTTACAAGTTCGTATCAAACGAAAACAAAAAGAATAAAAAGGCAAAAAAGAAGATCATATGGGAAAACAGAAAAGAATTGAAAAACCTATTCTGACAACTCAGGAAAGCTTCGAAATCCCGGATCTTCAATTTAAACTCCCAGCTTCCCGGGGGGAAGGATGGGGTCCGATCACTCCACGGATCTTCGAATCTTAACTCTAACTATCGACCCCAAAGGGCGTGCCTAAAACCAAAAAATTTTGGTCCCCAATCTGGCTTCAAAAAGCTTATATAACCCCCGAAACCCTTTACAGTTTAAAAAGGCTGAAAAATTAGGATTTCTGCCGGTTTTTCAATGGAATTTTCGCCGAAATGTGAAGGGTTTTTCGCCGAAAATGTTAGTTAAAAAACCAAGCTCCAACTTGTTTCGTGTTTCCCGCCCCGTTTGAACTCCGTTTTGGGTTCCCGGTTTTGAAGCTCTGGAATCGTGAGAGAGTCCCATAATGTGGTTAAGTGGGGGCTAAAATAAAAGCTCAAAAAAAAGGGTAAAAAAAGCCAAAAAAGGGGACAATGTATGCATAGGACCCTAAAATTAATAAAACACTTTTCAAAAAATATTCTCAAAATGGCATCAAAGGGGCAGAAAGTCGTTTAAAATGGGGATGAAAATCCGTCAAATCGAGTGTCTCAAATCCCCCACACTTAAGCTTTTGCTTGTTGTAACACCCCCGCCCAACCGAAGGGGTTTAGAACTAAAGTTGGGGACTAGAGTCCCGGAAACGGTATTTAAGAGGGTCTCTTGAGGTCGGGACTTTTGGGGTGGGTGCCGGGTTGAAGTTCCAAAAGGGGGGAACAGGACAGCCCAAAAGTGCGTTTTTGGGGGCCCTAAAGGCGAGGCCCTTTGGGAAGTGTCGGGCACTTTTCAATTAAAAGGCAAACTTTCGGGGAATATTCAAAATGTGTCCTTTGGGGTCAAGTGCGCCGGCGCACATTTTGACATGCAAGGCGACTTTTCGTGCATAAAAGGCGAAATTGCACGGAAACCCGCTTTCCCCCCCTTTTTTTCTTTCCCCAAATTTGTTTTTGGAAAAAAAAACCCCTTAGCTTCAATTTGATTTCCGGGGGTTGTAGAGCTCGATTTGCGATCCCTTTGTTGCTACGCGTTCGTGGGGGCGAGGGGAAGAGATCGCACATCGTGGTTTGGGTGGTTCGGATAGGCTGCGTGGTGAGGAGGAGAAGAGCTAGATTTGGAGTGGTAGGCTTGGGCGTTGGGTTCCCGGGAGTTTTTTTAGAGCCCCGTTTCTTGTCAGGTGAGGGTTTTGCGTTTCGATAGGTAGTTTGGGCGAGTGAGGAGTTGCAACCTTGATTTGATGAAAATAGGTTTGCTGGAATTGGAAGAGAGTAAAAGGGGGAAATTGTTTGTTTGGATTGTTAGTAAATTGTGATGTTTGATGATTGTTGTGTGAATGTTAATTGCTACATTGATTGATAATTGTTGGGCTGATGTGATGTGGTTGGATTGGGGAAAGATTAAGAGATTTTAAAATGGACAGATTAGCAATGAGTGTAGGAGGTGTGGGCGTGATTCTTGAAAATTGTATTTTACTTTGTGCTGACAGTTGTGGGTTGGGAGGGGGGTCCCCCAATGGGGGGTCCCCCTTAAATTGATGAACAGGTGGTGGCTCCCCCAATGTGGGGTCGTCCAATGAAGGATGTACAGGAGGGTAACCCCTACGATCAGACATGGCTTCCCTTGTACTTGCAGGGGGGGGGGCCGGTGAGCTACCCGTTTACCCTTAAACTGTTTGTGCCGTGGGAGGCGTTGAATGTTTTGTGATGTTGGTTATGTGTGATATGGGATTTTGGATGATTTGGATTGTGGGGGGTTACATAATGTTGGGATTGAGATGAGCTTGGTGTTAATTTTATGAATTATGAAACGCGCCTTTTAGGTAAAAATGTGTTGTGTGTGGGTGGTTGTTAAGTGTTTAAGGGGGTAGACTTTGATTTATAATTGGCTAAAGAATTGGTAAGGGAATTTGTCGTGGAAAATGGACAATAGAACCGGTACGGGAAATTTACTTATGAATTGGTTAGGGGAATTGGTAAAAAGGAATTGAGAATGGAATTGGGGGTTCGAAAAGCATGAGCAGTTTAGCTGAGGGTTTTATGATGAAATTTTATGGAAATAGTTGTGGGTTGGTGATTTATTTTTGTGTCTTTGATTATTGTAAAAGGTTGGAGTCTTGGATGTGGATTGGTAAATGGTTGAGTGAAAGAGGAGTTAGAATTGGGGGAATTGGGCTGGAATCATGTTGATGAAATATGTAAAAGATAGTTATGTGGTTTTAATCTGTAAAACTCAATAGGAGAGTTGAAATGGGAAATTGATGGTCTTGTTGTTTTTTTTGTGGTGTAGGTTGACTTGGTGATTTTATGGTTGCTTGTGTGTTGTATGGTTGACTTGTGTGAGTGTAGGTTGACTAGATGGCTGGAATGGGGGTGAGGAGTTGGAATGGGTTAGGATGTGTTAGGTCTTGCTGAACCCCGAGAGTAAAACTGGGTAAAATGTCTTTGTTTATATTTTAGAGGTGCTGATTGATGTTGGGGTGGGGATTGGGATTAAAATGTTGCTAAAGTAGTGATCTAGAAAAATGAATGGGTGGGGTTGGTGCATGAATTCATGTTTATCTATTATTTGGGGTTTTGGGTTAGCAGAATTTGTCCAGAATTGGGGAACATAGAATTTGGGGTTTTAGAACTAGAACGTGGAATTGTGTGGTGGAATATGGTGTTGATTGTGATGTGGATTTGCGATGGGGATTGTGATGTGGCATTTGAGTGTAATTGGTAGTGGATTTTTAAAGTGGAATGGGTTTTGTAAAATGAGTTTGTGGTTGAATAAAAACTGTTTGCGGGGGGTGAGTGTGAGGTGGTGGTTGCATTTTAAAGAAATTTAATTTATAAAACCGGAAGGAGCCCAAAGTTACCCCAACCCAAATCCTTGTGTTGAGTCCGTTTCATGGGGTAATCTATGACAGGGAGTATAGTGGTTGAAATCTCCGTTGAGGAAGGACCCGATGGGCGTGTGAAGCCCCGTGGGGAAGGACCCCTTGGGGATGCGTCGTTTTATCCCCCTACGGGGAAAGATCCTAGGGAATGGATATGGAGGGCCCGGCGGGGGGTAGGGGGGGGGGGAACAACCCCTTTTATGGCGCCTAAAAATCACCTGAAAATGAATTGTGAACTGTCGTGGTTTTTTGGGTGCTTGATGTGAAAAAGTGAAAGTGGTGTTGAGGGTTTGTGCGTGCGGTATGTGAGGTGAACTTTTAAAAAAAGTGGGAACTAGGTCGGATTACTGTGTTGAGTTGTGTAAATGCGATGAGTTGGGGGGTTAGTGTTAAGTGGTTGAGGGTTATGATGATGATATAATTGTGGAGGTTAGTCGGCTTTAGCACTTGAATGAAAACCCCAGATTTGCTTGGGATGTTTAAATACTCACTTGTGAATTTGGGAGGGGTTAAGTGTGTGTTGAATGTGAATGGGTGTGTGATTGTGGTGTTGGGGAGATGCTGACTATGACTGAGCGTATTGTTTTAATGTTAAACTGTAGATTTATGATCTCTGTTTTTCATGGATGTTTTTGAGGATGGTAATGTTGTTTGGGAACTGCCCCTATGTGACCCTTAGACTGTTTGAAAAATTAAAATGGTAAAGGTTGAGTCTGTTCCATTGTTGGTGCTCGTGAAAAGTTTGGGATCACTTCTTCAGGTTGGTTCGGGCTATTTAAAACCCAGGGGTTCATCAGTTTCTTTGGGAAAAGCTGACCCCCCCCCAGTTTCTTTTTTCAGGTTTTTGGGTTTGGTTTGGAGGAGTTGGGGGTTGGAGTTGTGAAGTGAAGTAAAAAGTTTTGTGGAGTGCCTTTGTTTTAATTTTTGATTTCAGTTGAAAAATTTTGGGTTGGGGGGATTTGTTAAACATTTTGAGTTTTGGTTTTTGGGTTTTTGTTTTTATGTAATGAAGGCCTTTCTTGTTTTTGAGCTTTTATTTAAGGGTTGTTTCTATTTCGCTGCTTTTTTTTCTTTTCTTTTAAAACTGGTTCTTCAAGTAGCATCCCCAAAACCCGGGCGACCAGGGTAACCGGGGGCGATTTGGGAGGGTTACAAGTGGATCAGGCCTGGTTAGTTTTGCTATGTTGGTGTTTGTTCTTCTTTTGAGGAGTAATTAACCTCATGGAGGAGGGAAGAAAGCACCCGGGAAGGACCAACTTTTCAGGGATTTTTTAAACGTTTTGAAATTTGGGGGGGAAGTTTTTTTAAAGGAAAATTTTTTGTGAAATTTTAAAGGAAAGTGATTTGAAATGAAATGTGATTTCTGAAAAATTTGGGCAAATGAAAGTTTTGTGTCCTCCCGTAGTGAGAGGGTGGCGGAATAGTTGGGTGGAAAGTAGTAGAGGTTGGGAAATTTGGGTTTGAAAGGAGTAGAACCCTTTTAGAATTGGTTAAAGGGGTAGAGGCTTTAGGGTGTGAGTTTTGTCGAAGGTGTTAGCTTATAGTTCTTGTTGGGGGGTGGTTTGCTTTGTTGAGCTCTTGGTTTTTGGGTTGTGCTCTTGAGTGAGTTTTGTTTGATTGTGTTTTGGTTGGTTTTGTTGTGAGTGTCCCGTTGAGGTTCGGTTGTGGTGTCTGTTAGGTAGAAGTTTGAAGTATTTGGGGATAGTCCCCTTAAAAGGTGGTGTTGCTAGACCCGGGTTAAAAGGGAGTTTGGGAGGTGATTGATCTTGTGTTGCGGCTTATGCGTGTTTTTGGTTTGTTGCTAGAGCGAGTTGGGTTTGATTTCGGGACAAAATCTTTTAAAGTTTTGGAGACTTGTAAATCCCCCCCCCAACCCAAAAGGGTTAGAACTAAAAGTCTGGGTGACAAGTGCCCGGGCGGTACTTAAGAGGGTTCTTGAGGTCTGGGGGCGTTGGGTGTGTGCCCGGGGTTTAAGTTGCAAAAAAGGGGGAACAGTGTACAGTACCAAAAGGTGATTTTGGGGGCCCCAAATGGCCAGGCGCACATTTAGAAGTGTCAGGCCACTTTTAAATTAAAAAAAGGGAAATTTCGGCGGAATATTCAAAATGTGCTCCTTTTAGGGGGGAAAGTGCGCCGGGGGCCATTTTGAATGCCAGGGCACCTTTGTGCATAAAAAGGGAAAAATTTCACGGAAAACCAGAACTTTCCCCCCCTTTTTTCTTTCCCGAAATTCGTTTTTTAGAACCAAAAAACCCCTTTTGCTTCAAACCCTTTATTCCGGGAGTTGTAGAGCTCGATTTTGGGTCTGTTGTTGCTGCGTTTGTGGCACGAGAGGAAGGGACGACATCGTGGTTCGGGTGGTTCGGAGTAGGTTGTCGGTGAGGAGGGAAGAGTAGACTTTGGAGTGGTAGGTTGGGCGTTGGGTTCCGGGGTTGTTTTTGAGCCCCGTCTTTTGTCAGGTGAGGGTTTACGTCGATAGGTAGTATTGGTCGATGTGAGGAGTTGCAACTTGACTTGGATTAAGTTTGCATGGAATTTGGAAAAAGTAAAAAGGGGAAAAATTTTTTGATTGGGTTGTTATGTAAATTGTGATGTTTGATGATTGTTGTGTGAATGTTTAAATTGCTAATTGATTGATAAATTTTTTGGTGATGTGATGTGGTTGGATTGGGGAAATGATTAACGATGATGTTAAAAGGATCAGACTTAGCAAAAGGTGTAGGAGGTGTGGGGTGATTTTGTAAATGTATTTACTTTGTGTGAAAGTTGTGGGTTTCGGAGGGTGGTCTGCCAATGTGGGGTCGCCTTAATTGGGAACAGGTGGATGGCTCCCCCAAAGTGGGGTGTCCAATGAAGGATGTACAGGGGGTAACCCCCACATCTGACATGGTTCCTTTACTTGAGGTGGGGGGTGGCGGTGAGTAGCCCCTTTACCTTAAACTGTTTGTCCGTGGGGGCGTTTTTAAAGTCTTGTGATGTGTGGTTATGTGTGTATGGGTTTTGGATGATTTGGTTTTTTGTTGGGTTACATAATGTTGGATTGAGATGATGCTTGTGTTAAAGTTGAATTATGCAAAGCGCCTTTTTGGTAGAATTGAGTTTTGTGGAAATGGTTGTTAAAATGTTTAAGGGGGTAGACTTATGACTTATAATTTGGGTAAAAGAATTGGTAAGGAATTTTTACGGGAAGTGGACAATAGAACCGGGACGTGGAATTGATTATGGAATTGGTTGGGAAATTTGGGAAAAGGAATTGAGTATGGAATTGGGTTTCTGAATGCATGAGCTAGTTTAGATGAGGTTTTATGAGAAAAGTTGGAAATGAGTGGTGTGTTGGGTGATTTTATTCTGTGTCTTGTGATTATTGAATAAAGGGTTTGGGGTTTGGGTGTGGATTGGTAAATGGGGTTTAATGAACGAGGAGGGTTTAAAATTTTTTTGAATTTTGGCTAGGAATCTGTTTGTGAAAAATGTGAACTAGATGATTATTGGTTTAATCAGTAAATCAATAGGAGAGTTGAATGGTAAATTGTTTGTCTTGATTTTTACGTTGTGGTGTAGGTTGATTGTGTGATTTTATGGGTTTTTGTGTGATTGTATGGGGGACTTGTGTGAGTTATGGTTTCTAGATGGCTGGAAAAGGGGTGAGGAGTGGGGGCTGGATTAGGATGGTTAGTTTTCATGAACCCCCGAGAGTAAAAAGGATAACTGTTTTGGGTTTTTTTGTGAGCGTGCTTTGATGGTGATGGGGGATTGGGATTAAAATTTAAATTGT
>JAVBHU010001008.1:0-12496 GCA_034768395.1 Linum lewisii | reverse complement strand
CCCCGGCGCGGAGGCGCCGGGCGGGTCGGCGGGGGGCGCGGGTCAGGCATGGGGGGTTTTTGGGGGCCGGGGAACTGGGGCGCAAAACAACCGTGGGCAGACGACCCTAACCACCCAATTAAGGGGCAAGGGGGTAAAACCTTGGGGGAACCCCGGGGGGAAAGTACTTTGACCCTCGGCATAAAAGGGGGAACCAAGATGTCCATAAAAGACGCCACGCCAAGAATGGTTTTTTTTATATAAGAAAATCCTTCATATGCAACAGCAATACAAAAGGGTTTCAGAAAAAATTTTTCTATCAAAGGGTTTATTTCATAAAAGGTACTTACAAGGGAGGCCGGGGCGCCTTTATTTATAGGGAGGGAACAACCCCCCCCAAAGTCAACTCCTAAAAAATTTAAAAAAAAAAGGGCCTTCTCCAAAAAGACCCAAACCCCAAAAAACCCCTACAAAAAGGGGAAAAAACTTTAAATAGCTTTAAACCAAGAATCCAACTCAAAAGGAAAAAATTTTTAAAACCCCCAAAAAAGGGGGTTTTGGTTTTTCCTACCGGGGGGGGACTGGACTGGGGGCACCTCTTCGTCGGCCTTTGCTCCCCCGGGGGCTTCTTCTTCTTAAGGGGCGGCCTTCTCGGCCTTGGGGGGGCCTGTGCCCGGGGGGGGCCAAGGACTAGGCCTTGCCAAAAGACTTGGGGTCCGCACCGTCCATCTCCAAAAAAAAACCCCATCGCCCCTTTTGCTAGGGGGCGGGGGGGCCTTTGGGACTTTTTTCATTTCTGCTCGGCTTCCCCCCCCTATTCGGGCTCGCCTCAATAACCCCATATTGACTCCATGGGGGAAGGGGGGGCCGGGGTGGTGCCTTAACCAGGGGGCCCCAAATTTTCCCCCCCGCCCGGGGCCCTTAGGTAGCCATCCCCTTGGCCGGGGCTTTGGTCTCTTCTCCTATACTCCAAATTCCCTAAGGGGCCCGGGGGGTCTTCATCTTTAGGGCCATGGAGGAGTTAGGGGTTTGGCCGGGGGTTTCCTTTTGCTCTAGGGGTTTTCCCACTCGGCCCCAACAGGCTTTGGGTGCATTTCTTCCTCTGACTTTTCCACCTGAGGGGGTGGCCCACCTTACCTTATCTCATACCTGGCTTGGGGCTTTAGGGGCCTTCCCCTTTGGGGGATTTGCTTCTTGTAGGGGGCCCTAAGGTTTTTTCCCTTTTACGGGGGCCCGGGGAGTTAAGTACTTCGGATACTTGGGCATCGGGGTTTGGTCATTCATCCCCCTCCATCTCGATCCTTCATTTGGCACATTCAATTAATTTTGGGGTTTCCCGTTACCTTTTGGTTCCTTTTTTCATTTCTCTTTTGGTTGGGGAAATTGGGCCCAAAAGGCAAAACCCAAAGCTACTCCAGATTTGTTCCCCCGGGTTCCAAATTCTTTGTCCAATGCTACATTCTTATTAAAAACTTAGCCTTAATACTATCATTTTCATCGATCTTGTGAGATCTGGCTGATTTTTTAACGGGCCTAAACCCCCTTTATCTCTGCCCGGGTGGTTTTATTGAAATTTTATTCGGGGGATTGCCGGGGGGGATTCCAAATTACCCGATTGCGATGCGGGGCGGGGAACACCTGCCAGCGAGGGGTTTGGCTTCTATCCAGAGGGGAAAACCGGGGGGTTTTTTTTTTCGGGTTTTGGGGTTGGGCCGGGGTTAAGGGGGCTATCTTAAAATTCCCTTTTTTTCTAATTAGGGTACCACATCCCATTCGATTATTACAACCTTTTTGAAGAAATTTACCTCTCCAACCAATTTGCCTTACCAAAATTTTAAAAACCCCCCTTTATTCCAACTCCCCACCACTCCAATCGCAACGTAATGAGCGTCGCGCTTATCGGGGAACTTCTTAAAAAGCTTTTCACCTCTTTTGATTGTAGCTTAAGATCTGCTTCTCCTGACCTTCAATTTCTTTTCAGTTCCCATTTGGGAACACATTTGCAAGTAAAAGACCTTTTAGGTGTTAGTGTATAAAAACCCCTTCACTAAGAATTGCCCCCCTTTTGGCAATTCTTCTCGAATCCTCGAGAAAAAATTCAGCAACTGCCTCCCGAATCCAGATAACACTGTAAAATTCTTAATTTTTCCAAAATATCAAACTTTCCCTTCTTTCTGAAATTTTGCGATGCTGTCCTTGATGGGGTTTTGGGGCCGGGGGAATTTCTTCAACGAAATCCTACCAAAGGGGATCCCAATCATGAATACCAGTTTTCCATAAGCCACCCTTAGCGGGCCTTTCAAAGAACAAAAACTCTTAGACAAAGATTTTTTTCAAGTTTCCGTTTCTTAAAAGTATGCAAGATCAAGGAAGTCTCAAAATGCAATTGTCTACCTCCTTCAAACTTAAATCCCTAGGATCATATCAAAATGGAATCTTGATCCATAGTCGGGATCTCCTTCATCGCGGAACGGCAATGGCAATCGAACCTAGTCGGTTGGCTTGTTATAGCTGCAGACTTTTTTCGGGGGAGGCGGCGGCGTTGACGCATTCGGTGGTGGGGGGTTTAACTATTCTTCCATGGTAGGAAATGTAGGAGGTAAGTGACTCGTTAACAAGCGTAAGAGACTACGGGGAAGAGGGAGATAAACTCTCCTTCGGTTCCTCGATCTTAATCGAGTGATGAGTGGAATCTCTTTCTTTAGAATCGAATCGAGAGGGGACAGAACTGCCGGGGTCTCTCTGCACTCTTACCTTTCGGTTTGAGAGCAGTCCAAAAGGTGAGCATCACCTGTAAACCACAGATAACAAAGACAAACAAAACCAGTGTAAAATCGAAGTGGGGTGAAAGGTGAAAATGGAAAAATAAAGAATAAATTGCCATTCTTCTTTTGAACAATCAAAAAAATCCCTCAACGGGGCCCCAAATTTGATGAACCTGCTTGCATTGATGACACTCATTTTTACTGATTATCACCTCATTTAACGACATTTCTTTGCTTAAGAATGGTTTTTAGGTAAATAACAATATTAATCTTTCCCATCCGTGCCTTTTGTTACCTTGCCTTTCGGCATTTGTGGTTTTTTTATGTTTTTATTTAGCAAAAGGTTTTTGCCGTCAAATAGAGTACCATGGGCGTTCAAGGCATTGGAACCTCGAGAATCAAACCGAATCGATCCAAGGACCATCAATTCAAACCAAAGTCGCCCTTCACACTTCATCTTCGGCGAAATAACTTACATCTTCGGCGAAAACAAAATAGTGAAAATCAACTATGCCCCATCAAAAAAAAATTTTCGTGAAACCAATTAAGTGTTCGGTCCGAAAACAAAGGGAAAGAGATTACCAGCAGCTTCATTCCACAAAGGAATTTTCACCGAAAATCCTTAAGAATTTTGGTGAAAATAAAAAGAGGAATCCGGCTGATTAGTTAAGTATAAATACTTAACCCAGGAGCCCAAACAAGATATACAATCATAAATTTGCAAAATACAACTTTTTGAGATCAGAATTCAGAGAATCCTCTCAAGTTCTGGGCGAAGAGTTGGAGTTCGAAGAGCCGGATAGAGATCGTGACGCCACCTTCCATCTCGGAGAACCGGAGCTAGAGTGTATCTACCGAAGATCGAAGTTTGTCAGAGTCGTCTAAATTAGGTTTTTTTAGATTCTTTTCTGTTCTTCCTTTGAATGATAACTCTTTCTTTGTCTTTGTTTCTTTTTTAATGATCAAAGAGTAGCTAAACTCGTTAGAGCTTAGACTAGATGAACCCTAATGACCCAGGGCTTTAAAGCGGGCACGGATCGCGGTGTTTGATTCAATTCAATCAGTTCTTTTTCATGTTGATTCGTTCTTCTTTTTTCATGTTTCTTGTCTGGATTGATCACCTAGATTAGATTCTGGTTTAACTAAGGATAGAAGTGAACACTCCCGCCTTACTTTAGAACATTGAATTGAACAATTAACCTTATAATTGGAGTGTGCCTTTCGTAGGAACCGTTTTGGGTTAATTCACTACAAGAGTTACTCCCTTAATCATTAGTAATTACACCATTAATTAAGTCGTTGCGAGAGGGGACGTACCCCCGGGCGGCTAGTTAATCGTGGGAGTTAGAACGGGTAGAGCGAACGTTCGCCGTCTTAAACCTAAGGGGAAGGAGTTATGGTGGTGTCTTTGTAATTGATTGAATGAAAATCGAAATCCGTTGATCTTTATTCCAATGCTCTGGGAACGAAGGGGATTCAAAGTCAAGTTCGTCTGTCATCCCCTTTTTTTCAACCCTAAATTCTCATCTGCTTTAGTTTAATTTGTTTTTTAAATTTTTTTGCATTTTTTAAGATAGAGATCGTGAACTCACACCACGCACAACGTGTTTTTCCCTTTGAGTATTTGCTAGTTTTGAAGTAACCAATCATAAGAAACCCTCGAATCGATCTGCTATAGCTTTTTCTTAGCATTATATTTTATTTGTGTGAACGCATACAACGACTACGGCGTTCACCAAATTGGCGCCGTTGCCGGGACTTCTTTTGATTGTTCGAAAAAGAACTGGCAATTTATTCTTCTACTTCCATCTTTCTTTTTCCACCCACTTCGATTTTACGCCGGTATGTTTCTTTTGTTGCTTGTAGGTAACACCCGTCCCAAACCGACCCGAGTTCACCCGTGGTCGAACCGGTTTGAGTGCTACTTGAAGAACCAGCTTTAAAAGAAAAGAGTAAAACGCAGCGGAAACAGAAACAACTCTCCATTAAAAAGTTCAAAATCAACTGAAGGCCTTCATTACATAAAAACCGAAATCCGAAACCAAAACTCAAAACGATTACAAATCTTCCAACCCAAAAGTGTCAACTGAAATCTAAAATTAAAACAATGGTCACTCCACAATAGCTTCCTAATCTTCACTTCACAACTCCAACCTGCAACTCCTCCGAACTCAACCAAACACCTGAAAAGAGAAACTGGGGGGGGATCAGCTTCCTAATGAAACTGAGTGAACCCACTGGGTTTAACTATGCGCCGAACCTAACCTGAAGAAGTGATCCCAAACTTCTCACGAGACACCAACAATGGAATCAGACTCAACCTTTACCAGTTTTAATTCCTAAACAGTCTAAGTGATCACATAGGTGCAGTTCCAAATCAACACTTACCATCCTCAATAACATCCATGAATAACAGAGAATCATAAATCATACAGTTCAACATTATAATACAATACGACTCAAGATCATAGTCAGCATTTCCACGTATACCACAATCACACACCCATTCACATTCAACACACACATTAATCCCATCCCAATTCACTAAGTGAGCTATTAATCATCCCTAAGCAAATCTAGGTTATCATTCAAGTGCATAACGTCGTACTAACCATCCACAATTCATATCATCATCATAATCATCAACCACTTAACATCTAACCCGCAACTCATCGCATTGACACAACTCAATTCACAGATCAATCCGACCTAGTTCACACACATTACATAACAGTTCGCCATCACATACCGCACGTCACATATACACACTCAACACATCACATTTCAGCTTGTTCACACAAGCACAACACACGCACGACAGTTCACAATTCATTTAACTAGGTGAGTTAATTAGGCGCCATAAGGAGTTGTTCCCCCGCTACCCCCGCCGGCCATCACATCATCCATATCCCGTAGGATCTTTCCCCGTAGGGAGATAACACGACGCATCCCCTAAGGGATCCTTCCTCCACGGAGCTATCACGACGCATCCCATCGGGATCCTTCCTCAACGGAGATTCCAACCACTATGACTCCCTGTCATAGGATTCACCCCAGTGAATCGGACTCTAACACAATGGTATTTCGGTTGGGGTAACGTTGGCTCCTTCCGGTTCTATCAATTAAATTCCATTTAATGCAACCACAACCATCATACTCTAATGCAACCACAACAATCACACTCATCCGCAAAACAGTTCCATTCAACCACAAATCCATTTCACAATTCCGATTCCACTTCCCAATTCCACTGTACAACTCCACTACACGAATTACACATCCCAATGCCACATCACAAAACCACAACACAATCCCACATCATGATTCCACAACACAATTTCATGTTCTAGTTCCAAGCACCAATTCTATGTTCCAATTCTAGGATATAATTCTAGTCTAACCACAAACGGCAATAATAAACACAATCATAGAAATTCATCACATCCACCCCATCCTATCTCACATTTCTAGATCAAATACATTAGCTATCAACTTTCATCCCAATCCCCACATCAAACATAAATCAGCACAGTCATCATACTTCAATCACAAGACAATTATTCAGTTTTACTCTCATAGGTTCATGCAAGACCTAATTCTGTTCTAAGTCTATTCAACTCCTCACTCCCATTCCTAGCCTCTAGCAACCATAACTCACAAGTCAACCATACAATCACACAAGTCATCCAACACCACATAACCATAACAATCAAGACAACATCAATTTACCATTTCAACTCCCTATGAGCGTTACTAGATTAAACCACATAATCTATCTAGTTCACATATTTCACTAACATGATTCCTAGCCACAATTCGACCAATTCTAACATCCTCGTTCATCTCAACCATTTACCAATCCACATCCAAGACTCCAACCTTATTACAATAATCACAAGACACAGAATCAATCACCAACACACACAGCATCATTTTCATACAATTCAGTCATACAACCTCAGCTCAACTAGCTCATGCATTCAGAACACCCAATTCCATTACTCAATTCCATTCACCAATTCCCCTAACCAATTCCATAAGTCAATTCCACGTACCGGTTCTATTGTCCACTTCCACGTACAAATTCCCTTACCAATTCTATTAGCCATTATAAGTCATAAGTCTACCACCTTAAACACATTAACAACCATCTTCACACACAACATCAATTCTACCTAAAAGGCACGTTGCATAATTCATACATTAACACCAAGCATCATCTCAATCCCAACATTATGTAACCCAACACAATCCAAATCATTCAATAATCCCATATCACACATAACCACACATCACAAGACATTCAACGCCTCCCACGGCACAAACAGTTTAAGGGTAAACGGCTAGCTCACCGGCCACCCCCACCTGCAAGTACAGGGGAAGCCATGTCATGAGTCGTAGGGTTACCCTCCTGTACGTCCTTCATTGGACGACCCCACATTGGTGGAGCCATCCACCTGTTCATCAATTAAGGGCGACCCCACATTGGCAGGACCACCCTCCTGCAACCACAAACTGACAATAGCATAATATACACAATTCTCATGTTCACAGACCCGTCCCTCCTATCACTCTTTACTAGTTTCGATCAATTTATCATCCATGTTAAGCAATTCCCCCAATCAAAATCATCACAAACAGCCATCAATCATAAACCAATCCATCAATTAACAAACATCCAACAATCATCAAACAGCATATTTCACAGAACAATCAATTGCAGAACAGTTTTCCCCTTTTACTCTCTTTCAATTTCATGCAAGGCCCTACATTTTTCTAGGTCTGATTGTAACTCCTCACACCGACCAGACTACCTATCGTACGCTAAACCCTCACCTGACAAGAAGACGAGGCTCTAAAACAACTCCCGGAACCCGAACGACCAAGCTCTACCACTCCAAGTCGTAGCTCTTCTCCTCCTCACCGACAGCAGCCTACTCCGAACCACCAGAACCACGATGTGCGATCTCTTCCTCTCGTCGCCACGAACCCGTAGCAACAAACGGATCGCAAATCGGAGCTCTACAACTCCCGGAATCGAGGTTTGAAGATAAGGGGTTTTTGGTTCGTCAAAAACGAATTTCGGGGAAAGAGAAAGAAGGGGGGAAAGTTCTGGATTTCCGTGCAATTTCGTCCTTTTATGCACGAAATGTGCGCCTGGCATGCCAAATGTGCGCCGGCGCACATTTACCCCCAAAAGGAGCACATTTTGAATATTCAGCCGAAAGTTTGCTGAATTAATTTAAATGTGCGCCTGGCACTTCCAAATGTGCGCCTGCGCACTTTAGGGCCCAAAATCAGCACTTTTGGTACTGTACACTGTTCCCCTCTTTTGCAACTTCAACCCGGCACATACCCAAACGTCCCAGACCTCAAGAGACCCTCTTAAGTACCGTTTTCGGCACTCTAGTCACCCAGACTTGAGTTCTAACCCGTTCGGTTGGGCGGGGATGTTACAAGTCTCCCCAACTTCAAGGATTTCGTCCCCGAAATCACAATCTAGCAATGCAACCATACATCACAGCAACAAATGCAGCAATACAAGGATCACATCACCTCCCGAAACTCCCTTTTAACGGCTCTAGCAACACACACCTTCTAAGGGCACTACTCCCACACTACTTCAAACTTCTACCTAACAGACACGCACAACCGAACCTCAACGGCACCACTCACAACAAGAACACAACCAAAACACAATCAAACAAACTCACTCAAGAGCACAACCACGACGCAAGAGCTCAACAAAGCACAACTCACACCAACAAGAACTATGAAGCTAACACCTTCGACTAAAACTCACACCCTCAAGCACTCTACTCACTTAACCAAATTCTACAAGGCTCTACTCTTCTAACCAATTTCCCAACCTGCTACTACTTCCACTCTCAACTACTCCGCCACCCTCTTCACTACAGGAGGACACAAAACGTTTCAGTTGACCAATTTTCAGAAATCACATTTCATTTCAAATCACTTCCCTTTCAAATTAACAACACTTTCCTTTCAAAACTTCCCACCCACTTCAAAACGATTTGAAAATCCCTAGAAAGTTGGTCCTGTGCCGATGCCTCATCCCTTCCCCCTACGAGGTTAATTACTCCTCTAGAAGAAGAGACGAATCACCAACACAGCAGCAACTAACCAGGCTCTGATACCACTTGTAACACCCGTCCCAAACCGACCCGAGTTCACCCGTGGTCGAACCGGTTTGAGTGCTACTTGAAGAACCAGCTTTAAAAGAAAAGAGTAAAACGCAGCGGAAACAGAAACAACTCTCCATTAAAAAGTTCAAAATCAACTGAAGGCCTTCATTACATAAAAACCGAAATCCGAAACCAAAACTCAAAACGATTACAAATCTTCCAACCCAAAAGTGTCAACTGAAATCTAAAATTAAAACAATGGTCACTCCACAATAGCTTCCTAATCTTCACTTCACAACTCCAACCTGCAACTCCTCCGAACTCAACCAAACACCTGAAAAGAGAAACTGGGGGGGATCAGCTTCCTAATGAAACTGAGTGAACCCACTGGGTTTAACTATGCGCCGAACCTAACCTGAAGAAGTGATCCCAAACTTCTCACGAGACACCAACAATGGAATCAGACTCAACCTTTACCAGTTTTAATTCCCTAAACAGTCTAAGTGATCACATAGGTGCAGTTCCAAATCAACACTTACCATCCTCAATAACATCCATGAATAACAGAGAATCATAAATCATACAGTTCAACATTATAATACAATACGACTCAAGATCATAGTCAGCATTTCCACGTATAACCACAATCACACACCCATTCACATTCAACACACACATTAATCCCATCCCAATTCACTAAGTGAGCTATTAATCATCCCTAAGCAAATCTAGGTTATCATTCAAGTGCATAACGTCCGTACTAACCATCCACAATTCATATCATCATCATAATCATCAACCACTTAACATCTAACCCGCAACTCATCGCATTGACACAACTCAATTCACAGATCAATCCGACCTAGTTCACACACATTACATAACAGTTCGCCATCACATACCGCACGTCACATATACACACTCAACACATCACATTTCAGCTTGTTCAAAATCAAGCACAACACACGCACGACAGTTCACAATTCATTTAACTAGGTGAGTTAATTAGGCGCCATAAGGAGTTGTTCCCCCGCTACCCCGCCGGCCATCACATCATCCATATCCCGTAGGATCTTTCCCCGTAGGGAGATAACACGACGCATCCCCTAAGGGATCCTTCCTCCACGGAGCTATCACGACGCATCCCATCGGGATCCTTCCTCAACGGAGATTCCAACCACTATGACTCCCTGTCATAGGATTCACCCCAGTGAATCGGACTCTAACACAATGGTATTTCGGTTGGGGTAACGTTGGCTCCTTCCGGTTCTATCAATTAAATTCCATTTAATGCAACCACAACCATCATACTCTAATGCAACCACAACAATCACACTCATCCGCAAAACAGTTCCATTCAACCACAAATCCATTTCACAATTCCGATTCCACTTCCCAATTCCACTGTACAACTCCACTACACGAATTACACATCCCAATGCCACATCACAAACCACAACACAATCCCACATCATGATTCCACAACACAATTTCATGTTCTAGTTCCAAGCACCAATTCTATGTTCCAATTCTAGGATATAATTCTAGTCTAACCACAAACGGCAATAATAAACACAATCATAGAAATTCATCACATCCACCCCATCCTATCTCACATTTCTAGATCAAATACATTAGCTATCAACTTTCATCCCAATCCCCACATCAAACATAAATCAGCACAGTCATCATACTTCAATCACAAGACAATTATTCAGTTTTACTCTCATAGGTTCATGCAAGACCTAATTCTGTTCTAAGTCTATTCAACTCCTCACTCCCATTCCTAGCCATCTAGCCAACCATACACTCACACAAGTCAACCATACAATCACACACAATACCATAACAATCAAGACAACATCAATTTACCATTTCAACTCTCCTATAGAGCGTTACTAGATTAAACCACATAATCTATCTAGTTCACATATTTCACTAACATGATTCCTAGCCACAATTCGACCAATTCTAACATCCTCGTTCATCTCAACCATTTACCAATCCACATCCAAGACTCCAACCTTATTACAATAATCACAAGACACAGAATCAATCACCAACACACACAGCATCATTTTCATACAATTCAGTCATACAACCTCAGCTCAACTAGCTCATGCATTCAGAACACCCAATTCCATTACTCAATTCCATTCACCAATTCCCCTAACCAATTCCATAAGTCAATTCCACGTACCGGTTCTATTGTCCACTTCCACGTACAAATTCCCTTACCAATTCTATTAGCCATTATAAGTCATAAGTCTACCACCTTAAACACATTAACAACCACCTTCACACACAACATCAATTCTACCTAAAAGGCACGTTGCATAATTCATACATTAACACCAAGCATCATCTCAATCCCAACATTATGTAACCCAACACAATCCAAATCATTCAATAATCCCATATCACACATAACCACACATCACAAGACATTCAACGCCTCCCACGGCACAAACAGTTTAAGGGTAAACGGCTAGCTCACCGGCCACCCCCACCTGCAAGTACAGGGGAAGCCATGTCATGAGTCGTAGGGTTACCCTCCTGTACGTCCTTCATTGGACGACCCCACATTGGTGGAGCCATCCACCTGTTCATCAATTAAGGGCGACCCCACATTGGCAGGACCACCCTCCTGCAACCACAAACTGACAATAGCATAATATACACAATTCTCATGTTCACAGACCCGTCCCTCCTATCACTCTTTACTAGTTTCGATCAATTTATCATCCATGTTAAGCAATTCCCCCAATCAAAATCATCACAAACAGCCATCAATCATAAACCAATCCATCAATTAACAAACATCCAACAATCATCAAACAGCATATTTCACAGAACAATCAATTGCAGAACAGTTTTCCCCTTTTACTCTCTTTCAATTTCATGCAAGGCCCTACATTTTTCTAGGTCTGAATTGTAACTCCTCACACCGACCAGACTACCTATCGTACGCTAAACCCTCACCTGACAAGAAGACGAGGCTCTAAAACAACTCCCGGAACCCGAACGACCAAGCTCTACCACTCCAAGGTCGTAGCTCTTCTCCTCCTCACCGACAGCAGCCTACTCCGAACCACCCAGAACCACGATGTGCGATCTCTTCCTCTCGTCGCCACGAACCCGTAGCAACAAACGGATCGCAAATCGGAGCTCTACAACTCCCGGAATCGAGGTTTGAAGATAAGGGGTTTTTGGTTCGTCAAAAACGAATTTCGGGGAAAGAGAAAGAAGGGGGGAAAGTTCTGGATTTCCGTGCAATTTCGTCCTTTTATGCACGAAATGTGCGCCTGGCATGCCAAATGTGCGCCGGCGCACATTTACCCCCAAAAGGAGCACATTTTGAATATTCAGCCGAAAGTTTGCTGAATTAATTTAAATGTGCGCCTGGCACTTCCAAATGTGCGCCTGCGCACTTTAGGGCCCAAAATCAGCACTTTTGGTACTGTACACTGTTCCCCTCTTTTGCAACTTCAACCCGGCACATACCCAAACGTCCCAGACCTCAAGAGACCCTCTTAAGTACCGTTTTCGGCACTCTAGTCACCCAGACTTGAGTTCTAACCCGTTCGGTTGGGCGGGGATGTTACA
>JAVBHU010001007.1:0-12500 GCA_034768395.1 Linum lewisii | reverse complement strand
TTTCCATTCTCGCTCCGGGGATCCCCCAATAAGGCTCAATAGCAACCCTCTGGCTTTACACTCAATGGGATACTCTCGCCATGACTTTGGGAAGGGTATTTTCCCCATCAAAAAAACCACAACTTAAAAGAACAACTTTCCCAAAAATTTCAGACAGAAGGAGGGAGTAAGCCTCTATGATCCCGAAATGAATTCCAAAAGCTTCTCTACAAGTCCTCATCGGGGTTCGGCAAGACAACTGACTAAGTTTTTGTAGAGGGAAGAATGTAAATCCCCAAGTGGGTCAATTTTTGGGCAAAAGGGGAATTTGCACTGCCCACCCCGAAGTGCTCTCTTCATTTCTAGCTGTCCCTCCAAGTCTAGAAATTGGGAGAGGAAATCTAAGGAGCTAAGACCCAATTGGGTCTAGAAAAGAGATAAGTCAAAAGTTCGAAGCATTAAAAAAAGTGGCACCCCTACTAACCCCCCAAACCTGTTTTCGTTGCTAATTGTGGGGGGGGGACATGTGACATAATGGAGGAAACTCCCAAATTTTTGGAAAGTAGGTTCTGGTTTTTCGAAGAGTGAACTTCTTTGGGTTTAAAAGGCTTCCCCAACAAAAATGGATATTTGTTCCCGCCAATCGGACCCCGCAACAACGGGAAGCTTACAAAAAAAACCACATACAATCGAATTAATCAGAATCAGAATCAGAAAAATCAAACCTTAGGTCTTTCAAGAGCAGAAGCCGGGAAATAAACCAAAGGGGAGCTTCAACTCCTACCGGTATAGGGTAATTATGGAAAGAACCGTCAATCCCCAAATTGTATTAACAAATTCCCAAAGGACCACCGGGGTTCAGGGAGAAACAACCTAAAGGTCAGGGGCCAAAAAAAATAGGGGAGCAAGATAGTAAGAAACTCGACAAATCATGACGAGATTGTGACCACGATGCACAGTTCAAAAAAAGAGCCTTAAATCAAGGCCAGATAGCTCAAGGTCAGAGGGTGGAAGATAGCTCAAAACATCGTCATGTCCTCTTAGGGTACACAAAGGGGGCAGTTACCGAGCCAACAGACCAAAAACCCCGGGAAGAGCATGTCAAGGCTATCTCGAAAGAAGTGGCAAGCAATAGTGGTCCACCTCCTATCCGGTCATGGTTTTGTGACATTGCCTTGACAGCCAGGATGAGAAAGAAGAGAAGGGAAAAAGAGAGAAGAAGAGATGATTTCCCCGCCTCCTTCGAAAATGGTTCCCGCGCACCTTCCCCCATATCAGCCTAGGATTGTTTCCTTAGGCAAGAAGTAAAAAGGATTTCGACCCCCTTTCAAGAAGTGGACCATATTTCAAGAACCAGAGCCAATTTTCCACTCACTAATAATTTTACAAAAAGAACAAGAAGGGGAGGCGTCTTCCGCCCCCCCCCCTTAATGAAGAGTGCCCCCCATCCTCACCAAAACCCCACAACCCCCTCCAACAAAGTGCGGCCTGGTTCTTTTATTTACCCTGCACTATTAATGGAAATAAAATTGATATAGTTAGTGATTTAGGTGCTTTTTTTAAAATTAGTAAAATTGAAGCCTTTAAATTTTAAATTTGGTGTTAGCTGATAGATCTTTTAAAAACCCCTAGGGAATTTTAAAAGAGGATGTACCTTTTCGCTGTTTGGTTCACTTTTTAGCTGATTTTGTTTGTTGGATACCCAAGATTAGATTTACCCTCCCCCTGGCCCCAACCTTTCTGGCAATAGTCGCGTGCCCATCAACGACCAGATGGCTCTTTGACTTTAAGGGTCGGAAATGAATGTTCATTCCTTAAAGGAGGTATGCAATATTTTAACATCCCCCGCCCCCCCCCCCGGAACGGGTTAAACTAAGTCTGGGTGATAGGTCCCGGAAGGGTATTAGAGGGTCTCTTGAGGCGGGGACGTTTGGGTATGTCCCGGGTTAATTTGCAAAAGGGGGAACGTGAACAGTCCCAAAAAGTGTGATTTTGGGCCCTAAAGGGCAGGCGACATTTGGAAGTGCCAGGCGAAATTTTAAAATTTAATTCAGCAAATTTGGGCAAATATTCAAAATGGCCCCTTTTTGGGGGGTCAATGTGCGCGGCGCACTTTTACATCCCAGGCGCACTTTTCGTGATAAAAGGACGAAATTGAGGGGAAATCCAAACTTCCCCCTTCTTGTCTCTTTCCCCGAAATTCGTTTTGAGAAACCAAAAACCCTTAGTTTCAATCCTTGATTCCCGGGGTTGTAGAGCTCCGATTGGATCCGTTTTTGCTACGGGTTCGTGGCGCGAGGGAAGAGATTGCTTTTTGTGGTTCTGGGTATTCGAATAGGTGTTGTCAGTGAAGAAGGAAGAGCTACGTTTTTAGGATGACCCAAAAACCCCCTTTTTAGCTTCAACCTCGTTTTCCGGGAGTTGTAGAGCTCCGTTTGGGCGATCCGTTTGTTGCAATTGTGTTTAGGAAAGGGGAAGAGATCGCCCCTGGAGGTTCTAGATATTCGGAGTAACTGCTGTGGTGAAAGGGAATGCTACTTTTTTGGTGTTGGAGTTTGGCTGTTGGGTTTCTAGAAGAGTTTTAGAGCCTCGTCTTTTGTCAGGTGAGGGTTTAGCTCGATAGGTAGTTTGTCGGTGTGAGGAGTTACAACTCGCTTAAAAAAATTAGGCCTTGCATGAAACTAAAAAAGGGGTAAAAGGGGAAATTGTTCTGCAATTTTTGTTTTGTGAAATATGCTTTTTTGATGATGTTGGATGTTTGTTAATTGATGGATTGGTTTATGATTGAGGGCTTTTTGTGATGTTTTTGTTTGGGGGGAAATTTTTAACAGGGATGATAAATTGATCGAAACTGTAAAGAGTGAAGGAGGGAGGGGTTTGGTGAACATGGAATTGTGTATATTATGTATTGTCAGTTTGTGGTTGGGGAGGGGGGTCCGCCAATGTGGGGCCCCCTTAATTGTGAACAGGGGGAGGGCTCCACCAAGTGGGGTCGTCCAAGAAGGAGTACGGGAGGGAAACCCCTCGACTCATGAAGGTTTCCCCCTGTATTGCAGGGGGGGGGGCCCGGGGTGAGCTAGCCGTTTACCCTTAAACTGTTTGTGCCGGGGGGAGGCGTTGAATGTCTTGTATGGTGGTTATGTTGATAGGGGGATTTTGAATGTTTGGGATTGTGTTGGGGTTAATAATGTTGGGTTGAGATGATGTTGGTTTAATGTATGAATTATGCAACGTGCTTTTAGGTAAAATTTGATGTTTTTTGTGAAGTGGTTTAATTTTTTTTAAAAGGGGTGGGGTTTTTGATTATAATGGTAATAAAATTTGGGTAAGGGAACTTGTAGTGGAAGGGGACAATAAACCGGTACGTGGAATTGCTTATGGAATTGGTTGGGGGAAATTGGAAAAAGGAATTGGTAATGGAATTGGGTGTTCGAAGAAAAGGTGTTGAACTGAGGTTGTAGACTGAATTGTAGAAAATGATGTTGTTGGGTGGTGATTGTTCTGTGCCTTGTGATTATTGTATTAATTTTGGAGTTTTGGATGTGGATTGGAAAAGGGTTGAGATGAACGGGATTTTTAAAATTGGTCGAATTGGGGCGGAAATCATTTTAGATAAAATATGGAACTAGTAGTTTGGGTGGTTAATCTAGTAACGCTCAATAGGAGAGTTGAAATGGTAAATTTATGTTGCTTGATTGTTATGGTTTTTTGATTGATGGTTGACTTGTGTGAGTGTATGGTTGACTAGAGGGCTGGAAATGGGAGTGAGGTTTGAATAGACTTGAACGGAATTAGGTCTTGCTGCCCCTTGAGAGTAAAACGAAAAATTTGTTTTGTGTTGAAGTATGATGATTGC
This sequence comes from Linum lewisii, assembly GCA_034768395.1. Lineage (NCBI taxonomy): Eukaryota > Viridiplantae > Streptophyta > Magnoliopsida > Malpighiales > Linaceae > Linum > Linum lewisii. The sequence goes on along the minus strand of JAVBHU010001007.1, from coordinate 8,665 downwards.
TGTTTATGTTTGATGTGGGGTTTGGGGATGAAATTTGGGTAGCAATGTATTTGTTTAGGAATGTAAATTAGGAGGGGGGGTTATGAATTTCTATATTGTTTTTATTATTCCCTTTTTGGGGTTTAGACTGAATTTTCCTAAAATTTGGGAAACTAGAATTGGTGTTGGGAATTTGAACTGAAATTGTGTTTAAAATCATATATGGGATTGTGTTGGGGTTTTTGTGATGTGGCATTGGGATGTGTAATTCATTTTGGGGATTTTGTACGTGGAATTGGGGAGGGGAATCGGAATTGTGAAAGGGATTTGTGGTTGAATGGAATGTTTTGGGGATGATGTGATTTTTGTGGTTGCATTAGAGATGATTTTTGGGTAGCATTAAATAAATTTTAAAAATGATAAATGAAGGAGCCAACGTTCCCCCCCCGAAATACTGGTTGTGTTGATCCGTTCATGGGGTGAATCCCTTGGCTGGGTTCCCAAGGTTGGTGATTTCTCCTTCGGGAAAGGGTTTCCTTTATGGATCGTCTGGGGGTTTAAAAATCCTTGGGGAAAGGACCTTTATGGATGCGTCGGATATGTAAAGGGGGGGGGGGGGCGGGGGGGGGGAACAACTCCTTATGGCGCCTAATTAATCACCTTTTAAAAAGAATTGTAAAGACCGGCGTTGTGGTTGTGCTGAGGGAAACAAGCTAAAAAGTGAGTGTGAGTGTGTATTTTGGGACGTGGGGTTGTGATGGCAACTGTTATGAAATGTGTGTGAACTAGGTCGGATTGTTTGTGAATTGAGTTGGGGTCAATGCGAGATTTGCGGGTTAGATGTTTAAGTGGTTGTGATTAATGATGATATGAATTGTGGGGTTTTTGTACGGCGTTATGCCTTGAATGATAACCTGATTTGCTTGGGATGTTTAATAGCTCACTTAGTAAATTGGGACGGGATTAAGTGTGTGTTGAAGTGAATGGGTGTGTGATTGGGGGTGATGTGGAAAATGTGATTTGATCTTGATCGTATTGTATTCAATGTTGAACTGTATGTTTTGATTCTCTGTTATTCTTTGGATGTTTTGGGATGGTAATTTGATTTGGGAACTGACCCCTATTGACACTTAGTGTTTAGAAATTAAAAGGTAAAGGTTATCTGTTTCCCATTGTTGGTGTTTTTGGGAGAATTTTGGGGCACTTCTTCGGTTAGGTTCGGGCATAGTTAAACCCAGTGGGTTCATCAGTTTCATTAGGAAGCTGACCCCCCCCCAGTTTCCTTTTCAGGTGTTCGGTTGAGTTCGGAGGAGTTGCAGGTTGGATTTGTGAAGTGAAGATTAGGAGTATTGGGGATGCATTTTTTTAAATTTTTTAGATTTCAGTTGACATTTTTGGGTTTTGGAGATTTGTAATTTTTGATTTTTGGTTTTTTCGGATTTGGGTTTTTAGAAATAAAGGCCTTCATTGTTTTTTGAATTTTTTATGGAGAGTTTTTCTTTTTCCCTGCGTTTTCTCTTTTTCTTTTAAAGTGGTTCTTCAAGTACACTAAAACCTTTCGACCAGGGTGAACGGGGGTGGGTTTGGGATGGGTTAAAGGGGTATCAGAGCCTTTTTTATTTGCTGTTTATGTTGGTGATTCGTCTCTTTTCTGGAGGAGTAAAAAAACCTCAAAGGGAAAGGGATAAAAGCATCGGCACAGGCCCCGATTTTCCCGGGGATTTTCAAACTGTTTTGAAAGGGGTGGGAATTTTTAAAAGGGAAAAGTGTTTTAAATTTAAAAGGGGAAAGTGATTTAAAATGAAATGTGATTTCTAAAAATTGGTCACTGAAACGTTTTTGTCCTCCTGTATAAAGAGGGGGGGGAGTTGAGAGTGGAAAGTAGTAGCGGGTTTGGGAAATTGGTTAAAAGGGAGTGAGCCTTGTAGAATTTGGTTTAAGGTGAGAGATGCTTGGGGGGGTGATTTTGGTCGAAGGTGTTAGTTCATAGTTCTTGTTGGGTGAGGTGCTTTGTTGACTCTTTTGGGTTTTGGTTGTGCTCTTTAGTGAGTTTTGTTTGATTGTGTTTTGGTTGTGTTCTTTTTTTGTGAGTAGTGCGTTGAGGTTCGGTTGTGCGTGTTTTGGTAAAGTTTGAGGTAGTGTGGGGGTAGTGCCCCTTGAAGGTTGTGTTGCTGGAGCCCTTAAAAGGGGTTTCGGGGGTATGTGATCCTTTTGTTGCGGCGTTTTGCTGTGATTGTGGTTTGTTTTGAGCAAGTCGGGTTTTTGATTTTTGGGGGGCAAAAACTCTTAAAGTTGGGGAGATTGTAACATCCCCGCCCAACCAAAAGGGTTAGAACTCAAGTCGGGTACTAGAGTGCCGGAAAAAGGTACTTAAGAGGGGGCTCTTGAGGCTGGGGGCGTTTGGGTTGTGCCGGGTTGAAGTTGCAAAAAAGGGGGAACAGTGAAAAGTACCAAAAAGTGCTTGATTTTGGGCCCTAAAGTGCGCAGGCGCCATTTGGAAGGGGCCAGGCGCACATTTAAATTAATTCACAAATTTCGGCTGAATATTAAAATGTGCTCCTTTTTGGGGGTCTGGCGCCGGCGAATTTTGGGGGGGGGCATGCCAGGCGCACATTTCGTGTTTAAAAGGACGAAATTGCACGGAAAACAGAATTCCCCCTTCTTGTCTCTTTCCCCCAAAATTTGTTTTTGCGAACCAAAAACCCCCTTTTTTCAATCCTTGATTTGGGGGTTGTAGGCTCCATTGACGTCCGTTTGTTGCTCGGGTTCGTGGCGACGGAGGGAAAAGATTGCTGTTTGTGGTTCTGGGTATTTGAATCAGGTGTTTGTAAGAAGGGGGAAAAGCTACGTTTTTTTTGGACTGGGCCCGAAAAAACCCCCTTTAGCTTCAAAATCGATTCCCGGGGGTTGTAGGCCCATTTGGGGACCGTTGTTGCATGAGTTTGTTTTTTATGAGGGGAAGAGATCGCACCTGGAGGTTCTAGATATTTTTGGGGTAAGCTGCTGTCGGTGGGAAAAGGAGAAAAGCTCGTTTTGGTGTCTGAGAGCTTTGGGTGTTCGGGGTTTTTAGAAGGTTTTAGAGCCTCGTCTTCTTGTCAGGGAGGGTTTTGCGTTCGGGGTGGTATTTGTCGGTTGAGGAGTTACAAACAGACTTGAAAAATGTAGGGGCCTTGGGGATGAAACTGAAGAGAGTAAAAGGGGGGAAAAATTTTTCTGCAATTTATTTTTCTGTGAAAAATTTCTGTTTTATGATTGTTGGTGTTTGTTAATTGATGGATTGGTTTTTGATTGAGGGTGTTTGTGATGATTTTTATTGGGGAACTTTAACATGGTATAAATTTTATCGAAACTAGTAAAGAGTGATAGGGGGACGGGCTGTGAACATGGAATGTGTTTATTTGTTTTGTCAGTTTGGGGGGGGTTGCGGAGGTGGTCCTGCCCTGGGGGTCGCCCTTAATTGAGAACAGGTGGATGGCTCCCCCAAGTGGGGTTCCAATGAAGGACGTACAGGGGGGTAACCCCAACTCAGCATGGGTTCCCCTGTACTTGCAGGGGGGGGTGGCCCGGTGGTGCCGTTTACCCTTAAACTTTTGTGCCGTGGGGCGTTTGAATTCTTGTGATGTGTGGTTTTGTGTGATTGGGATTATTGAAGATTTGGATTGTTTGGGTTAAATAAAGTTGGGTTGGAGTGCTTGGGGTTTAAATTTTAATTATGCCGTGCCTTTTTGGTAGAATTGAGTTTTGTGTGAAGATGGTGTTAAGTGTTTAAAGGGGGTTAAATTATGACTTATAATCGGTAAAAGAAATTTGGGAAGGGGAAATTGTACGGGAAATGGACAAAGAACGGGGCGTGGAATTGCTTATGGAAATTTGGGTTTGGGGGAATGGGAAAAATGGGAAATTTAGTAAAGGGGAATTTTGGGGTTCTGAATGCAGAGCTAGTTTTACTGGGTTGTATGACTGATTGTAGAAAATGATGTTTTTTTGTGCTGGTGATTGATTTTTGCCTTGGATTTTGTTTAAGGTTGGAGTCTTGGATGTGGATTGGGAAATGGTTGAGATGAAAGGGTTGTTAGAATGGGCGAATTGGGCTAGGAAAAAGTTAGAGAAAATGTGAACTAGATAGATTAGGTGGTTTTACTAGTAAAAGCTCAATAGGAAAGGTTTAAAAGGTAATTGATGTTGTCTTGTTTTTTATGGTTGGTGATTGTATGGTTTATTGTGTGAGGTTGGTTGACTAGATGGTAGGAAAGGGTTTTTTTGGGGGAAATTGAATAGACTTAGAACGGGAAATTTGGTCTTGCAGAACCATGAATAAAACTGAATAATTGTCTTGTGTTGAAGTATGATGATGTGCGATTTATGTTTGATTGGGGGTTGGGATGAAAGTTTGGGGCTAAAGTTTTGATTTTTTTTTTTGTTTTTTTTTTTTGTTTTTTTTTCGTTGTGGTTGGGTGGGAATTTTCCCAGAATTTGGAAATTTTTGGGTGCTTGAAAATAGAAACAGAAAATTGTGGTTGTGAATAAATGAAAAATGGGTTGTGTTGTGGTTTTGTGTGTGGCATTGGGATGTGTAAATTTATGTAGTGGAGTTTTAAGGGAATTGGGGAGTGGAAACGGAATTTTGAAATGGATTTGTGGTTTTTAATGTTTTTGGATGAGGTGATTGTTGGTTTATTAGAGTATGTTTTTTTTGGGGGGGTACATTAAAAGGGAAATTTAAAAAGATAGAACTGGAAGGAGCCAAAGTTACCCACCGAAAAACTGGTTTTTGATTGAGTCCGTTCACGGGGGAATCCCCTTGGGTGGGTTGCCAAGGGTTGGGGTTTTCCCTTGTGGAAGGATCCTTTTTGGATCGTTGGTGGGATACTCCTTGGGGAAGGGTCCTTTATGGATGCGTTGGATGATGTGAAGGCCGGGGGGGGTAGGGGGGGGGGGGAAAAAACTCCTTAGGCGCTAATTAACTCACCTAGTTAAAGAATTGTGAATGGGGTTGCGTGTGTTGTGCTTTATGTGAAAGCTGAATGTGTGTGTTGAGTGTGTATATGTGACGTGCGGTAGTGATGGCGAACTTTATTAATGGGTTTTGAAATAGGTCGATTTATCTGTGAATTGGTTGTGTCAATGCGATGATTGCGGGTTAGTGTTAAGGGTTGTGATTTGATATGATATGAATTGTGGAGGTTGTACGGGTTATGACTTGAATGATAACCTAGATTTGTTAGGGAGTTAATGCTCACTTTGTGTTTGGGGGGGATTAAAGTGTGTGTTGAAAAGTGAATGGGGTTGGGTTTTTGGTGTTGTGGAAATGCTGATATGATCTTGGTCGTATTGTTTACAATGTTAACGTAGGGTTTATGATTCCTTTTTATTCATGGAGTTATTGAGGATGGTAAATGTTGATTGGAACTGCCCCATGTGATCATTAGATTTTTAGAGAATTAAAACTGGTAAAGGTTGGGGTTGATTCCATTGTTTTGGGGTCTCTGAAATTTGGGATCATTTTTCAGGTTAGGTTGGCGCATAGTTAAAACCCCGTGGGTTCACTCGTTTCATTAGGAAGCTGATCCCCCCCCAGTTTTTTCTTTTCGGTGGTTTTGGTTTAGTTCGGGGAGTTGAGGTTGGGGTTTTTGAAGTGAAAATTAGGAAGTATTGTGGAGGACCCTTGTTTTAATTTTAGATTTCAGTTGACACTTTTTTGGGTTTAAGATTTGTAATCGTTTGAGTTTTTTTTTGGATTTCGGTTTTTTTTGTAATAAGGCCTTCAGTTATTTTGACTTTTTAATGGAGAGTTGTTTTTTGTTTCGCTGGTTTTACTCTTTTTTTTTTTAAAACTGGGTTTTAAAAAAGAAACCCAAAACCCGGGCGACACGGGTGAACTCGGGGCGGTTGGGATGGGTGTTACAATATTTTCCTAAGGAAGATGACATTATTTATTATTGATAATTTGGGGGGTCTCGACCAACACTGTAAAATGAAAATTTAGCGTTTCTTCAAAGATTTGTTGTCAAAACTGGCAGATTTTCCATTCAAAGAACAAGCCTTTCGTGAAAAAGCAGGAAAAAAGGGGATTAGAAGGCACCCACTAGGAACTCGACGAATTTAAAATTTATGTAACGTTTTGAGGTGGATAAAAAAATACCTTACTAAAAGCAAGATAGGGGGAATATCTCGAAGTTTTTTCAAACGTTTACTCAAAAAAGCTAGCAATTTACTGGGTTTTTTAAAAAAAGTTTTTGCGTGGGAATAGTTCAACGACTTTAAACTAGAAAGAAGGAAAAAGAATTTGAATTAAGGAAAAATTGATTGATTGGGGTTTGATAACAAATTGACAGAAAAAACTTACCTTAAAAACCCCCTAAGATTCGGGGAAAATTGGGTCAAAAAGCCCGGTGACTTTCAACCCTAATTCATTCATTCTCAGAAAACCCCTAACCCTTCCCCCTTTGGTTTTAATTTTCGAACGTTCACTCTATTGTATTAAAACTACCAAGATTAATTATCCGCCCCGTGCTTCACTTATGCAATGGAGAACCGAAGTGAAATTAAATTTAAGATTAATGAGTTACCTCGAAACAAATTAATCCAAAATGTTTCCTACCAAAGGCACACCCCTTTTTAATAGGTTAATTATTGATTTGATGTTCAAAAACAAGGCGAACGTTCCACATACTTACAAAAAAATCTAATCGGGTGATAAGTAGACAAGAAACAAGAAAACAAGAACAAATCATCATGAAAGGGAAAAAGTGTTAAATTAAGATCAAATTACCGTTGATCGGCATTTTAAAGCCCGGGTCATTTTGGGTTCATCTAATCAAAGCTTAATGATTTAGCTACTCATGCTGATTTTAAAAAAAAATCAAAAGCAAAGGAGGAGTTCATCATCAAAGGGAGACAACGAAAATGTAAAACCAACTCTGACACTTCGGCAAGCTTCAAAATCTAGCAACTTCACTTTCCCAGTTCAGCACTCCCGGGGGGAAAAGACATGTCAAGCTTCCCTAACCTAAGACGCTCCTAAACTCTATCTTAGCTTGAAGTATGGAATTGAAATTTTGAAAAAAATGTATACCCAAATGAATGTGCGGGTGCCTTTCATATTTCCCTTTCCTCGTCACAGCTGGGAAAAGGTAATTCACGGCGAGAATATTGGAAGTTTTCACCCAGAACTTTTTTTGAAATATTTTTCAAAGCACGCGAGAATTTCAATTGGTTTCTTCATAGGTTCTCCGAGAATTGGAGTTCTCACCGGAACTTCTTTGTATCTTTTTATCTAAGTGATGGGGTTTGGGAAAAGTGTTTCCTGAAGGATTCCGCCGAGAACATTTGAATTCTCGGGAGAACTTAGTGCAAGCAGGCATTTTTTTATTCCTTTGATCTGTTCGATTTCCCCTTTTTTGATTTGGCAATTCTTGGGGGCTCCATTGTTATAACACTCCAATAGCTCCTTTTTGACGAAAGACCTGTGTCCCAAACGAGAATAAAAACACATCAAATAGCCCCCGAAACTGGCCCCAAGAAAACCAAAATCGGTAGGAAATAATGCAAATGATGAAAAAAACTAAACTCCCCCTAAAAGTGTTAAAGAATAAAATGTCACTTAAAGGGGTGATAATCAGTTAATTTTTTGTATAAAAAATCCCCCAGATTAATCTTTTGCTTGTCCTCAACCAAATGAATTAGAACAACATTCCAAATAAAAGATAGATTAAATTGAGATTCAAGCCTTCCAGTGAATATTGAACACTCCTTTAAACAACTAACCTAACAGCAAATATCAACCAAACAACCAGTCCACTAAAATTTTTTCACACAAACAAGGGGGCAAAAACCAAAAATGCACAAATTGATCTTTAAACCCACCCGACTTTCCCACACAGAAAATATTTAGTACATGGGGGGGGGGGGGGGGGAAATCTCACATCTGTGTTTAGGACGTGTTTATGCTTAATCACTTTCTAACCGAATTAAAACAGAAAAAATGACTTGAGCTGATGTTGATAGAGTGTTAGTGAACATTGTTTTGGGAGCAGACCTTTTCCCTTTTTGTACAGTTAATGTGATCCCTACTACAAATTCAGATCAATTTTGCAATTTTTTTTGAACAATGAAAAAAAAGGGCCATCCCAAAAACTTCAATTTTCTCTTTTTTTGGGAAAAAACCCGATTATAGGGATTTGATTTTAAAAAACTTGGGCTAAGACATTTCAAGGTAACCTTTTTCAGGGTTATGCTAAGGCGGTGTGAAGGATAAAATGAAAGAGTTAAAAAAGAAAATGCTACTCAGATATCCTGTGAAAGTGCAGAATAAAAAATGAATTTTTGAAAGCTAGGGTGAGGGTTCTGTAACCCCAATTCTGCACTCTGGAAGTATCAGGAAAAAATTAACGTGAGTTCTCCCCCTTCAGGAGGTAGAAGAAATTTTTTTAAGCAAAACAGGGTCCATTTGGGTAAAAATGGGGTTCTAATACCTCTTTTTTTTTTAATCATGGAAAAAAAAGATTGTATAACACAAATTTGGAATAAAGAAGAAGCTGGTGAGATGGGTTTACAATCAGAGGATATTGCAAAGGTTGCAGAAGTTTTTAAAAAGCTTTGGGGGGGAAAAAATCTCAAACCCATCCCCTGACTTGGAAAATTTTATTACCCTTAAATTGGATAAAACAAATTAAATGAGTTTGAG
>JAVBHU010001006.1:0-12506 GCA_034768395.1 Linum lewisii | reverse complement strand
TATTGCTCTACAAGATTAATAAATTTTTTTAAAAAAAAATAAATTTTACATATATATGCTCTACAGCTTAATCAATTTTGTACCAAACAAAAATAATGAACCTTAAGCAACTTTTCAGCTTCCTAGAGTCTAATTTCGATAAGAAATTATCAATTTCGTCAAAATTTGTATTAAATCTTAATTCTATTGAAATGATAGATCTATTTGGATTAGAATGAAATTAACTAACCCTTTTTTTAATTGGACATCAATGTAAATTTCGACAAAATTAGATAATGCGTATTTTATGTAGGTGCAGAAGAGGCTTTGCCATTTTTTTTCCACCTATGCATGAGAGGCTTAGCCATGTTATTGATGTTGTTGTTGAAACTGGGAATTGGAAACCGATTACTCTGTTGCCCGGAGTTCCTCCCATTTCCCAATTATTATATGTTGATGACCTTATTTTGTTTGGAGATGGTTCAGATCGGCTGAGGTTATTCAGAAATCTTTAAACGCCTTTTGTGGAGCTTAGGAGAGTCAACCGTATATTAACTCAAATTCTCTGTTGAGTCTTCACAAATGGAATGGAACGAGAAAAACCAGAGGATCTGATTTCAAGGAACTTCCTCTATGGGTTAACTTCATAAATGTTTCCAGTCAGTACAAAAACGAAGCCGATATGGAAGAACATGGTTGAGATTTTTTTTCTAAGTTATCTTCGTTGATACTGAAAGGATCAACCAGATTATAGAGACCAACAGTTCGGGTGTTTGCCAAGTGAACATTAGAAACCCCCTTTATTGACGAGTTCGATCGGGACGATTCCGCTGATCATACTATGAGGATCAAATACAAAAGAACACAAGAATTTTGTCTTGTGTGTGGGAGAACCAGGACACTTCCTAGACAAGTGTTCAATCAGATAGGATATGCTGGCTAATGGAGAAGAAGTCCCATTTAGAGACTTTTTTCCGTCAATCTATCAAAGCAAGGGTCACCTCCGAATCAGATCCCGAAGATGACCTGGAGGAAATGGAAGATACTTCCGTGTCAACGACACCTCTGAGTGAAAGAATTTCTCGCTCCGAGGACCATACGTTTAGCAGAAGAACTTTGTAAAGTATTGAGGAGAGGGTGTCCTCCCTTCGCACCTTGAACCATGAAATCAATAGGAAAAACTCTAGAGAATTCAGAGGATATATTATTTTCCCACCGATATGGAACTCCAACCAAAGAACGGAGGTATGCACTCATGAGCCCTCTATCTGGTAGATCCGATAGTTTGGCTCTCGTAAAGGAAGTGAGTCTCTCCCTCTACCGGCCAAGATCCTCCACTCCAGTGAGGATGGGAGCCGGGGTAAGAGCCCCATCTCTGACAAGGTCGCATGTCTCATCCCCACAAAGGCGTGTTTCCACAAATCTTGCATCGGGCATCGCAAACCCAACGATATAGTCCTTTACCCCCCAAGGGGCAAATGTCATCGCCCATTCGAGAATAAATACACTTCGTCGTATCACGAGTTCTTCCCCCAACAACTCAAACTCGCAGTCTACCCTGCCCCCACTTCACCCTGTCCTCAACGGGGAGGAAATTCCCTTTTTCCCCAAGGGGCTACCGGGGTCTGCCCCTTGATAACCCCGGTGCCCTGGACCCGACCAGACCTACCCTTTACCCGGAGCCAAGTCAAAACCTTCAAGACAAAGGTCACTGCCTATATAGGAGATTGGAGTCGAGCCAAGCATGAAGAACTGGATCAGAGGTTCATCAGAGAAGGATGCACCGTGCTGACCCTTGATGACCGACAGAAATCCATGAGGAAGACAAATCCCCAAGGGACACTCCCCGGGGCCCCGGGGGAAATCGGCCAACCAGCCCCTGCCTCGGCTAACCCTGCTCCACACTCAGAACCTGGGGGAAAAGTTGAAGCCAGAAGACTCAGGAGGTCAAAAGACTTGGGAGGAACCTCACTTGTCCGGAGGAAATGGCCAGCAGGAAGCCAGAACCCGCCCGACATCACCAAAACCCTAGCATCGGGTCCGGAGCACTTGATGCCGAGCCGGTCACCAGCACCCGAAGGACGCCACCCCGACCGCCCGGTCACCCGGAACCCGCGGTAATTACAGAAATGCCACCGCGCGGGTTCCGGGCACTCTTCCTAGCCGCGCCCGGGAAAGGTCCAGCCCGCGCCCGGAGGGTTTTCCTAAGCCCGATGGGACACGGACACCCGGCGTGCCCTAATCCGCCCGGATTGGGGTTTTGTGCAATTTTTGCCGGTTTTAGAATTTCACTCTGGGAAACAACTTGTGTATTTTAATATTTTCTTCGGCCTATCTTTTAGGATTATTTTAGTCTTACCTTATTAGAGTTGGAGAGGGCTTAGGCCACCCTTGCGCTATAAATAGAGGCCTCGGCCATCATTGTAAGACACGTTAAGTCATAAAATTTAAATTTCAGAACTTTGTTCTTTTTCCTTCAAGTCTTTGCTCGTTGTTGCTTAGCTTAAGGTTTGGTTTTTTCATCGAAGGTTATCACCCTTTGTTGTGGCACCAATTCGACTGAATACCTTGGGGTTCCTAAGTCTATACTTAGTGGATTTCAAGTATTCCCCGCGGTTTCAAAAGTTAGGATTCGGAAGTGGTAGTATAGTTTTGGGGTGTTGAGTCGATCCCTTCATTGAGGAGCGGTTCACATCAGCTGGTATCAGAGCACGGTTCAAACTCTTGGACCAACAACCTATCCAGTTTTCAGGGTTCTTTTACTTGAATTCATATCCTTTAGTTTTTGTTGTTTTCAGTTCAGAAAAAACCCTAAAAAAAAAAAAAACGTGCATTGTGTTTGTTCTATTCTTCTACCTTTCTTTAAGTTTTTGTTGTGAGAAAAAGCTGTGGCCGATCAAAGAAAAGAAAAAGAAAGAAAAGAAAAGAAAAATCAAAAGGGCTAGAAAATTGACCTATCAAAAAAAAAAAAAAAAGCAAGGCCACGTTCACAATCAAGGTAGTAGATTAAGTTCAAGAAGAGGGGTTTTTCATAAGTTTAGCTACTAGCTTTCGCACTACTAGCTTTCTTGGTAGAACACCCTAATTTGTTTGTCTTGTCATCCCACGCCCTAGCTCAAGATTCTGGCCCCTAGAAATTCGAAACCCTAGGTATAAGGTCTTGTTAGTGTCATTGGTAGACTTAGACTGCATAGCTTCGAAGAAACTTGCAACTACTTGAATTGAGATTGACTTTGTTTTGAAAATTTCAAAGAAACCCTAATTTGAGTGACTTGATAAAAAAAAAAAAAGATTCATACACGAGTGGTAAGAACAAAAGTGTGTGAGGTTCATTAGAGAGATTTTGTGAGGCTATTGTTCGTGATTAACCATGGCAGATGAGAGATTCAACGCTTTTGATCCCCGGATGACCGCCATGGCTGAAAACATGGCCCGAATCGCCGAGCAGTTCGGAGCCACGAATGGAGATGGCCCCCGGGCGGCCAAGGAGGAATGAGCAGGAAAAAGATGATGTGTGAGCAGCCTGAAGCTCAGTGTGCCTAAATTCACTGGCAAAACCAATCCCGACGACTACATCGATTGGGAGAGAGCCATGGAGGATTTCTTTGAATGCCACAACTATTCCGAGAGGAAAAAGGTAACCCTAGCCACACTAGAGTTTACTGACTATGCTCCCTTTGTGGTGGTCCCAACTCAGGAATCTGATCAGGAAAGAAGAATAGGACCCCGTCCTTACTTGGAGGAGTCTTAAAAGAAGATGAGGGGGAAAGGGTTTTACCGAGTAGCTACAACCGAGACTTGCACACCAAGCTTCGATCCTTGAAGCAAGGGAGCATGACGGTTGAGGAATACAACAAGGAGATGGAGATCCTGGTTGCACGGCTTGATCTGAGTGAGGATGAAGATGCCAAGATACCCCGTTTCACCGGAGGGTTGCAAAGAGAGATTCTACATCAAGTCAACATTCTCAACTTTGCTGACTATGATGACTTGATCAACGTGGCTACTAGGGTTTGAGAAGGAGCTGAAGAACGGCCTTGGGAGAAGGACTAACCCGCCGCCACCGATCAGTGCCCCGGTGAGAGGAGACCGAAGCGCCGGCCACACCCATACCGGCCAAACCCTAACCGGAGCGCCGGATCGCGACCAAACCCTAACCAAGGGTCGGCACCACGGGTAAACCCTAATCTTGGTTCAAAAATTCCCTACTACTAACGCTCGGCTAAGTCCCATTGTGTGTTTTAAATGTCAAGGTAGGGGTCACATGGAAAGGGGAAATGCCCTAACCCCCGAACCATGGTGCTTAGAGAGGGAGAAAGTCGTGACAGACGACGAGGAGGAACCAATTGTTGAAGAATTGGAGGGAGAATCGAGTGAAGGAGAAGAAGTTGAGGTAGAAGGCTTGGAAAAATTTTCAGCCTTCAGCAGTCGAGTGATCACCCCGGCACCGCCCCAGCACGCGCCCGGCACTGCCCCCGGCCCCGCGCCCAGCCTGCCCCAGTACTGTCCCAGCACTCCCCCAGCACAGCGCCCGGCACTGCCCCGGCCCAGCGCCCAGCACTGCCCCAGCACAGCGCCCAGCACTGCCCCGGCCCAGCGCCCAGCACTGCCCCGGCCTGCACCCCGCGCAGCCCCGGCACAGGCCCCAGTACTGCCCCGGCCTGGCACCGGCCCTGCCCCGGCCTAGCATCACGACTGCTCCGGACATCCTGTCCGCGCCGGATGATGTCAATCGGTCCACCCCGGGTCTTTTGAACATTCCTTCGGCCAATCTTGACCAGAAGAAAGCCGGAGGGATCTTTGACGACCTGAAGCCGAGCGCCGGCCCCGACGGCCACCCGGCGCCCCCGACGGTCATGAATCCGACGGCCACCCGCCCCCCGGTTCAATTTTCAGCCGTCTCCCGGCGGATCCTTAGTGACAACCTAAAGAAGATGGTTGGGAACAAAGGGACAACCTGTTCCATACCAGGTGTGTGATTTTAAATAAAGTTTGCAATTTGGTTATTGACGGTGGAAGTTGTACAAATGCAGTGAGTTGGGAACTTGTCAAGGGTTTGGGAATTGCTACTCACCCACATCCTAAGCCCTATCGACTGCATTGGCTAAGCAATACTGGAGAGTTGAAGGTCAATAAACAAGCACACATCCCTTTGAGCATTGGAAGATACAAGGACGTGGTGCTCTGTGACGTTGTACCCATGGAAGCTGCCCATGTCTTACTTAGAAGACCGTGGCAATTTGACAGGTATTCACAACATGATGGGAGGACCAACAAGTATCAACTTCTACATGGAGACACCACATTCAAGCTGAAGCCACTGTCACCTACCGAGATACTCAAGGATCAAATAGAGAGAAAGGTGAGCCGAGAGAAAAAAGAGAAAGAGCTCAAGAAAAAGAGATGAGAGAAGAAAAGAGTGAACCCTCAAAAGAAAAAGGTGCAAAAACAGAATCAAGATCAAAAACAGAATTTCATGATCCTAAGGATCAAAGAGCTCAAAAAAGAGAGGATGAGCGGAGAGAAAACCTGTTAGCTAAACCTAGTGAGATCAAAAAACAAACCCTAGTATCTAGGAAATCCCTCGTGGTCATTCTTTACAAAGAATGTTTGATCTCTAACCCTAACACCTCTCTCCCTAGTGTTGTGTCTTCACTTTTGCAGGATTTCAAAGATGTTTTTCCCAAAGAACATCCCTAGTGGATTACCCCCCAATCCGAGGCATTGAGCATCAAATCGACCTTGTACCGGGAGCAGCACTCCCTAACAAAGCTGCCTATCGGACCAATCCAGAGGAAACAAAAGAATCCAACAACAAATTGAAGACTTGATGGACAAGGGATATGTAAGGGAGAGCATGAGCCCATGTGCTGTTCCCGTCATCCTTGTGCCTAAAAAGGAAGGAACTTGGAGGATGTGTGTCGACTGCCGAGCCATCAATAACATCACAGTTAAGTACCGACACCCCATCCCTAGGTTAGATGATATGCTTGATGAATTGCATGGTTCAACAATCTTTTCTAAGATAGATTTAAGATCAGGCTATCACCAAATCCGAATGAAGGAAGGTGATGAATGGAAAACTGCCTTAAACTAAACTAGGATTGTATGAGTGGATGGTTATGCCTTTTGGATTAACCAATGCACCTAGTACCTTCATGAGGTTAATGAATCAAGTCCTTAGGCCTTTCATAGGGAAATTTGTAGTAGTTTATTTTGATGACATCCTAATCTACTCAAAAACCCTAGAAGATCACCTAGGTCACTTGAAATCTGTCCTCGAAACCTAAGACATGAACAACTATATGCAAATATGGAGAAGTGCACTTTTTGCACCGATCATCTTGTGTTTCTTGGTTTTGTTGTTAGCTCTACAGGAATTAGAGTTGATGAGGACAAGATTGAAGCAATCAAGTCATGGCCAACCCCAAAGAACATCACTGATGTCCGAAGCTTCCATGGACTTGCAAGCTTTTATAGAAGATTTGTGAGGGACTTTAGCACCCTAGCTGCCCCTCTCACGGCTGTCATCAAAAAGAATGTTCCTTTCCATTGGGGAGCACCTCAAGAGGCAGCCTTTGAAAACCTCAAGAAGAAACTCACCGAGGCCCCCTTACTTAAGCTACCTGATTTCTCAAAACCTTTTGAAATCGAGTGTGATGCTTCAGGAGTAGGGATTGGAGCCGTGTTGATGCAAGAAGGAAGACTATCGCCTATTTCAGTGAAAAATTGAGTGGTGCCACCCTCAATTACCCCACCTACGACCAAGAATTGTATGCCCTAGTCCGAGCCTTGAAGACCTGGCAACATTATTTGTGGCCCAAGGAGTTCATAATCCGCACCGATCATGAATCTCTCAAATACCTAAAGGCTCAACACAAATTGAACAAAAGACATGCAAGGTGGGTGGAGTTCATTGAATCTTTTCCTTACGTCATCCACTACAAGCAAGGTAAGGAGAATGTGGTAGCCGATGCCCTTTCTCGGAGGTATGCTCTAATCACTACTTTAAGTTCTAAGTTCCTTGGTTTTGAGCATATCAAAGATTTGTATGTGACTGACCCCGACTTTAAAGACATTTTTGAGTCTTGCTCACATGTAGGGTTTGAGGATTACTATAGGCAGAATGGGTACCTGTTCAAAGGACCTAAGCTTTGCTACCCGAGCCATTCAAGCCGAACCCTAGTCATAAGAGAAGCACATGGAGGAGGTCTCATGGGTCACTTTGGAGTTGCCAAAACCCTAGCTTGCCTTAAAAGAGCACTTCTACTGGCCTAGGATGCGGAAAGAAGTAGAGAAGATCATCAGCCAATGTGCCAAATGCCAACGAGCCAAGTCCCACCTTCAACCCTTTGGTTTATACACTCCTTTGCCTATCCCCGAACACCCTTGGGTAGACATATCTATGGTTTTTGTTCTAGGGTTGCCTAAGTCTAGGAAAGGCAAAGATTCCATTTTTGTGGTGGTAGATAGGTTTTCAAAAATGGCTCATTTCATTGCATGCCATAAGGTTGATGATGCATCCCACATAGCTGACTTATTCTTTGGAGAGATAGTTAGACTCCACGGCGTTCCTAAGACCATAGTTTCTGACCGAGACTCAAAATTCCTAAGCTACTTTTGGAAAACTTTGTGGGCTAAACTAGGAACCAAACTTATGTTTTCCACAACCTGCCCCCCTCAAACAGATGGCCAAACCGAGGTTGTCAACCGGTCTCTTTCCCAAATGCTTAGAGCCATCATTAAGTCTAACCTTAGGACTTGGGAGGACTGTTTACCCATGTAGAGTTTGCCCTACAACCGATCGGTCCACTCAGCCACCCAATACTCCCCCTTTGAATTGGTCTAGGGTTTTAACCCTCTAACCCCCTTGGATTTATCTCCATTGCCTATACATGAGTTTTTGGATGCAGATGGACACACCAAGGCTGAATATGTTCGGAAGCTTCATGAGAAAGCCAAAGCCAACATTGAAAGGAGAACGGCCCAATACCTAAGAAACGCCAACCGAGGAGAAAGGAGAAAATCTTCCAACCCGGCGACCAAGTGTGGATTCACTTCAGAAAGGATAGATTTCCGGAACAAAGAAGATCCAAGCTGCTACCAAGAGGAGATGGACCCTACACTGTCCTTGAAAGGATAAACAACAATGCTTATGTTTTGGATTTGCCTAACACCTATGGTGTGAGTGCTACTTTTAATGTTGCTGACTTAACTCCTTTCTATGATGATATTTTGTAGAGACAGATTCGAGGACGAATCCTTCTCAAGAAGAGGGGAATGATGAACCCCCCGGGGCCCTGGACCCGACCAGACCTGCCCTTTACCCGGAGCCAAGTCAAAACCTTCAAGACAAAGGTCACCGCCTATATAGGAGATTGGAGTCGAGCCAAGCATGAAGAACTGGATCAGAGGTTCATCAGAGAAGGATGCACCGTGCTGACCCTTGATGACCGACAGAAATCCCATGAGGAAGACAAATGCCCAAGGGACACTGCCGGGCCCCGGCGGATACGGCCAACCAGCCCCTGCCTCGGCTAACCCTGCTCCACACTCAGAACCTGGCGGACAAGTTGAAGCCAGAAGACTCAGGAGGTCAAAAGACTTGGGAGGAACCTCACTTGTCCGAGGAAATGGCCAGCAGGAAGCCAGAACCGCCGGCATCACCAAAAACCCTAGCATCGGGTCCGGAGCACTTGATGCCGAGCCGGTCACCAGCACCGAAGGACGCCACCCGACCGCCCGGTCACCCGGAACCCGCGGGTAATTACAGAAATGCCACCGCGCGGGTTCCGGGCACTCTTCCTAGCCGCGTCCGGAGTCCAGCCCGCGCCCGGAGGGTTTTCCTAAGCCCGATCGGACACGGACACCCGGCTTGCCCTAATCCGCCCGGATTAGGGTTTTGTGCAATTTTTGCCGGTTTTAGAATTTCACTCTCGGACAACTTTGTGTATTTTAATATTTTCTTCGGCCTATCTTTTAGGATTATTTTAGTCTTACCTTATTAGAGTTGGAGACGGCTTAGGCCACCCTTGCGCTAAAAAATAGAGGCCTCGGCCATCATTGTAAGACACGTTAAGTCATAAATTGAAATTTCAGAACTTTGTTCTTTTTCCTTCAAGTCTTTGCTCGTTGTTGCTTAGCTTAAGGTTTGGTTTATCATCGAAGGTTATCACCCTTTGTTGTGGCACCAATTCGACTGAATACCTTGGGGTTCCTAAGTCTATACTTAGTGGATTTCAAGTATTCCCCGCGGTTTCAAAAGTTAGGATTCGTGAAGCTGGTAGTATAGTTTTGGGTGTTGAGTCGATCCCTTCATTGAGGAGCGGTTCGCATCACCAGTGGGTCCCGATAATTACCTTAGTTCCCGAGCTGGATGTAGCGCTTTAGTTCCCCTGGGGTTTGAAGCCTTACAACCAACCCGAAGCCCAATCCCCATCCCAATCAACTCTCCAATCAGGCCTTGTTGGTCTTTGACTTTGTTAAACCAACTCAACTGATCATTTGGGCCGATTTTCTACCCTCTTTATCTGGACGGCACCCCAAGACCATAGTTTCCCTTATCACCTAACTCATCCCCTTGGCGTAAACAACCCATTGGGCTTACACTTCACCCCTAGCCCCCAACTTTCTGATATTAACCTACCAGATCTTGTTGGCCCTTTCTCAAAGCCAAATACCTTCATGCTCAACAAACTCCCCAAAAGCAGGCTCATCCACCTTACCTCTATTTCCCATCACACAAAACACACCCATTCACCCCCACCTAGCAGCTGCAAACCAAGCTGGTTTAGAAGAAAAGAAAATTGGCAATGGTTATTCATGTTTTAGGGTGCCACCTAATATTGGTTCGTCCTCTAAGGCCAAAAGTAAACCTAGAGTGAGCATAAAAATGCACAACTCGCAACCTTTTTAATATCCAACGGACTGGGCCCGATCGAGAAAACAATGAGGAAATGATTTTCTGAATGATAAAAGGGCCGAGAGAGGGGGTTTTGACCTAAGTGAAGAAGCGGTGGCCACTCTAGAGCCACCTCTCTCCCATGAGTGTTCTAAGTTGGAACTGTAGAAGTGTGGGGCTTTACCTCATAGTTGATCACTTGAGTAGTCTTGTAAGCAAGTCACGCCCATCCATTGTCTTTCTTATGGAGACTAAACAAGATACTTTTTACCTTGAAGAAAGCAGACACTTATGGACTTCACACAACGATTATTATGCCAACCCAATCAATCGTGGCTGGTTGGCTTGGTCTTTGGTGGGTAAATGATATCTCTATTGAAATCATTATCTCTTCAAAGAACTTTATCCATGCAAAAATTGATTAGAGTGTGGCTTTTATTGTACTTTTGTTCATGCTCCTTGTACTGTAGTAGAAAGAAACGATTTCTAGGATGTAGTAGTAGCCTTGATAGGGACTTTTAATGAGCCCTAGCTAATTGTAGGCGATCTTAACTCCTTCTGCTTTGCTTTGAAAATATGATGGGAAACCCTTTCTTATGCATTGACCAACGCATTTTTCAATTTCATTTCCGAGAATGCTCTGATCGACCTGGGCTACCAGGGGATATCTTCACGTGGACGAATGGTCAACAAAGCAACAATGAAATAAAACAACAGTTGGATAGAGCGTTATCCAATTCCACTTGGAGAATTTGATTTGATAAAGCGCTGGCCTTTCATGAAGCAAGGATTGGATCCGACCACTGCCCCACTTACTATTCATTTGCAAGGGGTATAGTCCAAGGCTCGGTGACCCTTTCATTTTAATGCTAGATGGCTTTTAGATCCCAGTGTGGACAATATTATCATTAGAAACTGGAATGTCCCGACTAGAGAGTGTGGCCCTTTCCTAAAAATTTGTAGTGCGAAATTAACTAGGTGGTCTATCAAAAGTTTAAGGCAAGAACAATAAGAGAAAAGGAGATGAAAGACAGGATCCAACAAATGCAGTCTTTGTTCCGTTCCCTAGACATTGTGTAGGAAAAGAAGCTGTTAAAAAGGAATTGGAGGATTTTTGGACCGAGGAAAGAGCTGGAATGGAGCCAGAGAGCAAATGTCAATTAGTTAAAAGCAGGAGTGACAAGAATAAAATATTAATTCTTTCATGCATCGACAGTTCACCGCCCCAACGAAACCAAATATCCCGCCTCCAAGACCGGAATAATGAGTGGATTACCTCAGATTCGCAAATTGAATCCATGGCAAGGAACTACTTTGTGGATCTCTTTATAGTCTACAACCCAAAATCGGAGGACAGAACCTCCATGACATGCCTTTCGTGATCACTGAAGAGATGACACTGCTATATGTGCAAGGACTCCACCAATGACGAAATCTGTTGTGCGGTTTTCAGTCTTGGGGCAAGCTAATCTCTTGGTTGCATGACTTTCCTGGCCACTTTTATAGGTGTTTCTGGAGCTTGCTTGAGGAGAATTTCTATACAGAAGTTAAGGGGGTTTTTAAACTCGAGGTAGGTAATGTCGAGTGAGTGGAATGATACCCATATAATCATCACCAAAATCAAGAACCCACCAGAATGAGTAAGTTCAGACCCATAAGTTGTTGTAACTTCCGTTACAAGGTCATCTCAAATTTGCTGGCTATCAGACTAAAAAGTGGATTGATCCATTGTCTCTGAAGCCCAAACGACGTTTACTAGAGGTAGAGCGATCCAAGATAATATCATCATCATGGATGAGGGTTTACATAGTTTCAAAACTAGGACGAGAAGCAATAAAAAGGATATGTGTTTCAAGCTCGACATGAGAAAGGCGCATGACCTGGTTGATTGGGACTACCTGCAAGATCTCCTAAAAACTTACGGCTTATCGGATAAGTGGTGAGGATGGATAAGAGGTTGCATTCGGACAGTCAGATTCTCCCTGCTTTTCAATGGCCATCCCACTGAGAGCTTCACGCATTCCAGATGGATCCGATAAGGGGACCCTATCTCCTCTTTCCTTTCATCTTAGTGACGAATGCCCTTTCTTTCATGGTGGAAAGAGGATTTCATAATAAGAATATCTCTAGAATCAATTTAATATTTGAGGTCATCGTATTACACATACCTGTTCGTAGACAACAACATCATCTTTGGGAAGGCCTCGGTTAGGAAGCCTCCGACTTTCTGAGCATAATCAATGGTTGTGGGAGGTTAATTGGGTAGGAAGTGAAGCAAAAAAATTTCTCCATCCTTTTTAGCAGAATGTGGAAGACTCCCTAAAGGCAGATATCATCAATAAAATTGGATGTCAAGCGGGACACTCTTGCTACCTTGTGGTCCCCACGGACTGGGGAAGATCTCGCAAAGAAATGTTTTCCTTCCTGCTAAATTGCATGTACGCAGCTGCTCAATCTTGGAAAGGGTCTACACTCTCTCACGAAGGAAAGGCTCTCATCATATAATTGCATGAACCTTGCTATTTGAGCCTTGAATGCTGAAGTCTTGGAGGGAGGGTAGAATTCTTCTAGGAAGGCTTGAGATAGAGTCGCCCAATCCCTAAAACTTCATCCCGGGGGACCTCAA
>JAVBHU010001005.1:0-12509 GCA_034768395.1 Linum lewisii | reverse complement strand
AACGTCTCTTAGATTTCTAAGGGACTTCATTTCATCTTTTGGGGTTTTTCATTTTATTTAGTCCTTTTTAGTAAAATGCCAATTGAATTTTAAATTCATCAAGAACAGGCTAGTTTCCCTTTTCCCAAGTTTTTTAAAAGGGGAAATTAGATCCCCCTTTTTAATCCAACACTTATAAATTTTTCATGTCACACCTGGGATCATTTTATTCTAATATGATCCTCATATCGGGGGAAGGACCTAATAACAAGTGGGTTGATCAAAAAACGAGTCACCTTAACCCCGGGGGAGAGTATTTACCCGGTTTATAAACCAAAATCCTAAGTTTTTCAGATCAATTGAAAACAAGACAAAGTATACCTTAAATATGATAAACCTGGGCCCTAAAGTTAAGCAACAACGTACTAAAGCTAAAAGGAAAAAGAAAAATTCTAAACAAAAATCTTAACAGAGAATTAAAAATATACAAGGGCATATATATAAATTTTTCCCCCTTTCCCCATGCCCTTCTCCAAAACTACTAACAAAAAAAAAATTCCAAAAAAGGGGAAAAAAAAAAACCCAAAATTTCAAAACAAAGAAAAAAATTTCTTAAAATCTTTATCATTTTCAAAGTCATAACCCTTTCCTTTGAATCTAAAAATAAGTTTCCCTAAAAACCCTTCTATTTCAAATACTTCTTTTGCTCGGGCTTCTCATCTTTTTTTTCCTTTTTTGGGGAAAAAAATTTAAACATCTCAAAACGAACTAATTTTTTGGGGCCCCAAAATTTAATTAATCCCCTTTTAACCCAAAACTTATTTATTATTCCACCTAGATCATTTCAATAAACCCTCAAGATTTTTGGGAAGTTCCCAAAACCCAAAATTTAAATTTTCAAACCAACATTTACCTTAACCCGGAAAGTACTTAACTACTGGTTTATATAACCAAAAACCCAAATTTCAATGAATGGGGGCAAAAAAAAGGGGTGATGCCCCTAAATATAAAAACCTGGGCCTAAAGCAAAGCAAAAACTACAAAAGCTAAAAAAACAAAGAACAAAATTCTGAAACAAAAATCTTAATCAAAGGAGTGAAACAATGATACAATATCTATATAAAAATTTGGGTTCATCCTGGGGCTTCTCCATGTCCTTCAAAAAAAAACTACTACTAAAAAAATTAAAAAATTCCCCCCCCGGGGCTAAATTAAAAGGAATAAACAAACTAAATTTTCTAAACAAAAAGGGGAACAAAACCCTTTAAAATTTTGTATAACTTCGAAATGTCTAACTCCCCCCCTTCCTTTTGAATCTAAAGGGAAAAAATTATCCCTAAAGAACTTTTGTTAGATTTCTAAGGGACTTCATTTGCATTTTTTGGGGTTTTTTGCATTTTAAATTTATGCCCTTTTTTTTATAAATCAGCGATTGAATTTTCATTCTCAAAACAAACAAATTTCCCTTTGGGTCCCAATAATTTAAGGGGGATTAATCACCTTTTAATCCAACACTTGATGAATATATGTCGCACCTAGGATCATGTTATTCTCTATGATCGTCAGAGTGTGGAGATACCTAATAACGAAGTTGAGTGATCAGGAACAACGAGTACCTTAGAACGGCGGAGAGTACTTGGACCGCTGGTTGTATATAACCAAGAACCTAAGTGTTCAGAGTCGAATGGTGCAACGAAGACAAGGGTGATGACCTAAATGATGATAAACCTAGGCTAAGAGCTAATCAACAACGTACTAAAGCTAGAAGGAACAAAGAACGAAAGTTCTGAAACAATAATCGTTAATCAAGGAGATGTGAAACAATGAGTACAATGGATCATATATTAAGATTAGGTTCATCCTAGGGCTTCTCATGTCCTTCTACAAACTACTACTAACAAATTAAGATTCGTGGCTAAATAAAGAGAATAACAAACTAGAGTTCTAAACTAAAGAGGAATCAAATCCGTGTGAAATCTTGTAGTCACTTCGAAATGTCATAATCCCTCTCCTGTTGAATCTAGAAGTGAATAAGATATCCCTGGAAAGAACGTCTCGTTAGATTTCTAATGGACTTCCTTTGCATCATTTGGGCTTTGCATCTTAGTTATGTCCTTTTTAGTGAAATGCAGCAGATTGAATTTCATTCATCAAGAACGAGAGCTAGATCTTTGGGTCCCAAGTAACTTAAGGAGGATTAGATCACTTTTAATCCAACACTTGATATATTCATGTCACACTAGGATATGTATTTAATATGACGCATGAGTGTGGGAAGATGACTAATAACGTAAGTAGGTGATCAGGAACAACGAGTATACCTTAGACCGGCGGAGAGTACTTGGACCCTGGTTGTATATAACAAGAATCCTAAGTGTCAGAGTCGAATGGTGCAATGAGACAAGAGTGATGACCTAAATGATGATAAACCTAGGCTAAGAGCTAATCAACAACGTACTAAAGCTAGAAGGAACAAAGAACGAAAGTTCTGAAACAATAATCGTTAATCAAGAGAGGATGTGAAACAATGAGTACAATGGATCATATATATAAGATTAGTTCTCTAGGGCTTTTTTTTTTTTTTTTTTTTTTTTTTTTTTTTTTTTTTTTTTTTTTTTTTTTTTTTTTTTTTTTTTTTTTTTTTTTTTTTTTTTTTTTTTTTTTTTTTTTTTTTTTTTTTTTTTTTTTTTTTTTTTTTTTTTTTTTTTTTTTTTTTTTTTTTTTTTTTTTTTTTTTTTTTTTTTTTTTTTTTTTTTTTTTTTTCTTGACCACAGGGGTCGGAAAAGTTGGCTTATCTAACAAAAACTAACGTAAATGTGAGATCAAATGGGAAAACAAACAGTTGATCCTAAAGAATAAACCCTAGGCTAATAGTATCATAAAAACGTACTAAGCTCCCAAAGAACGAATTCTAAAATAATGTTACAGAAGGATGAACAATAGATTCAATGGATCTTTTTAAAATTAGGTTCATCTGTTAGGTCCTTTCATGAATTTCCTTAAATTCTATCAACAAGCATGTTTTGGCTAAATTAAAGAGGAATAAACAACCTTATAAGTTAAAAATAGATCGAAATGTGTGAAATCTTGAGTAACTTGAAAGTCATAATCCCTCAGTTGAATAGAGACAAGAACCCTGGAAAGCAAGGTCTTGTCCGTGATTTAATGACTTATTCTAGTTTGGCTTGGCAATAAGTTGTCCTTTTTATAAATGCGAACAAGAATTTTATATCAAGAAGGGTTGCTAGAAGAGGCCAAGTAACTTAGGAAGGAATTAGATCCACCTTTTAAAAACTTGATAATGATTCAATGTCACACCTAAATGATTATATATAAGCTAGTCGTAAAATGATAAACGTAATGGGATAGGAACTAACGAGGACTTAACACGCGAAGAGAAACTAAGGACCCTGGATGTATAAAAAAATCCTAAGTCTTCGAATAATGGTAAACTTGACATTGGTGACTTAAATATCCTAAGCTCGTTAGAATTAAGACTAATGCAAGAGCGAATTTAAGTTAAACTTTTAAGAAATTAGAAAAGTTCATGATCAAAACAAGTAGTTCTAGGGTCATCTAGATTAGAAACTTTATAACTTAAGATTTAGCTAAAAGAAGTACTAACAAAATTTAAAGTGGGAATCAAACTAATTGAGATCGGACTGAGTCGAAGCCTAGTATGTGAAATCTGGGAAATAAAGAATCCCTAAAGGGAAGGTCGAATTAGTTCTAAAGACTCTTGGGTTTGGTGAATCATATATACTAGGCAAATAAAGATAAGCTAATTCAAATAAATCGAAACAATTTTTAACAAGAAGTTTGGAATATAAGGATAATAAATAGATTAAACCAGGTTCATGTTCAACTTGATTTTAAATAATTCGTTAATTAAGGAACAAAGTGATTTCTAAACAAAATGAATTAATCGTAAATCTTTCCCTTCAAAGTCTTAATTCCCTCCTGGTGTAATTAGAAGGAACTAAGTTCTAGGAAGAATTGCAATACATGGTCATCCTAAATTGGTTCTACTTAGTTAGTCATTACGAATAGAATGAAGGATCATATAAACGAAAGCTAAGATTCTTGGTCAAGAATATGGACAATACCAATTTATCAAAAATTAGATATTTCCCCGGATCTATGTTTTAAATAACCTAACTTTTAAGAACTGCAAATAAGTAGATACAAAACTAGAGTCTAAACAGGCGGAAAAATGACCGCTGAATGTTATAACAGAAAAAGTATAATCAATTCGTTGAACAGAGATGATTAAAATGAAAAACCTGGCAAATAACAAACTAAAAGGCATTAGGGCAGCAATCTAAACATGTAACTTTGAACAAGAAGAAATGATACAATGGCTATAATAAGAAGTTAATGGTTTCATTTTTTTAAAATAATCTAAATTAATACTAAAAAGAAAAACAGAAATTCATACTAGGAATGATTCCTTAAATCGGGTCACTTATGATACCTTTTCTTTAACTAAAGTAAGGTATCCGGAAGATCTCTTCCCCAAAGGTACTTGCACCGTTTGTTTTTAACTAGAATTTTTTCAGAATTTGAGGTAAGGTCATGAGTAGAAGTAATATATTCCAGGTAACAGACAATCAACGTATAACGAAGGAACTGATAATTCGCAAAATTAATCAAGAATTTATTGAACCCAATGAGTGATACCTATAAAAGTAGGTACTAGGCCAAGAGTTCCCTAGACACGAAAATTAAAAAGGGTTGTAATTAACAAAAAATTTAGACGAATGGTCAAAAAAGGGGACCCTAAATGATATAAAACTAGGTAGGTTTTAACACTAAAAAAAGCAAAAAAATTTTAAAAAAACGTAAAAAGGAATGAAACAAAGATAAAGGGAAATTTTTAAAATTTTTTCCCCTTTTCATTTTTTTAAAAAACCAAAAAGAAAATTTTTAAAAGGAAAAAATATTTCTGGTCAAAAGAATAAACCTAGAAACTTTA
Organism: Linum lewisii; assembly: GCA_034768395.1. Lineage (NCBI taxonomy): Eukaryota > Viridiplantae > Streptophyta > Magnoliopsida > Malpighiales > Linaceae > Linum > Linum lewisii. The sequence goes on along the minus strand of JAVBHU010001005.1, from coordinate 7,555 downwards.
GTACCTTATAAATACTCCTTTATCTAATTTAAGAAAAAATTGGGCCAAAATTTTAAGACCTGATCACTTTGCCAAATTATTTAATTAAATTACGGTTTGTAAAACACAGAATTGTTTACCCAAAAAGGAGAGATTTTTGGGGCCCAGAAAAAGGGGTTGACCAATTTTAACTTATAATATCCAACAATTACTAATAATGGGCAAGGGGGATACCCTAATAAGAAAATGGAGGACAAAAAGGAAAGAAATACCCCTTTTGAACCAATCCTCCGGGTCAAAGGCAACAAAAAATATTTTATTAAACCAAAACCAAAAAACAAAAAAATAAAGGAAAAAAGAACAAATTTTAAAAAAAAAGCGCAGAGAGTACTTGGAACTACTGGTTTGTATATAACCAAGAACCCTAAGTTTTGGGGCGAATGGTCCCAAGAAGACAAGGGTGATGACCTAAATGATGATAAACCTAGGCTAAGAGCTAATCAACAACGTACTAAAGCTAGAAGGAACAAAGAACGAAAGTTCTGAAACAATAATCGTTAATCAAGAGAGGATGTAAAAACAATGAGTACAATGGATCATATATTTTAAGATTAGGTTCATCTAGGGTTCTCCATGTCCTTCTACAAACTACTACTAACAAAATTAAGAATTCGTAGCTAAATTAAAGAGGAATAAACAAACTAAGAGTTCTAAACTAAAGAGGAATCAAAATCCGTGTAGAAATCTTGTAGTCACTTCGAAAATGTCATAACTCCCTCTTCCTGTTGAATCAGAAGTGAATAAGGTATCCTGGAAAGAACGTCTCGTTAGATTTCTAATGGACTTCACTTTGCATCATTTGGGCTTCTGCATCTTAGTTATGTCCTTTTTAGTGAAATGCAGCAGATTGAATTTTCATTCATCAAGAACGAGAGCTAGATTCTTTGGGTCCCAAGTAACTTAAGGAGGATTAGATCCACCTTTTAATCCAACACTTGATATCAATATTAATGTCACAGCCTAGGATCATGTTATTCTAATAGGATCCGTCTTGAGTCATGGGAGATGACCTAATACGTAGTAGAGTGACAGGAACAAACGAGTCGGACCTTAGACACGGGCGGGAGACGGAGAGTACTTGGACCCGGTGGTTGTATACGGATCGTAGTTGTATATAACCAGAATCTAGTGTTTGCAGAGAGGAATGGTGCAGTGAAGACAAGAGTTTAAAAATTTTTGACCTTAAAAGATGATAAACCTAGGCCTAAGAGCTAAGCAAAAACATACTAAAAGTTAGAGGAAACAAAGAACGAAATTTCTGAAATGAAAACAATAATCGTTAATCAAGAGATTATGTGAAACACCTGAGTACAATGGTTCATATATATAGATTAGGTTTCAGCTTTGGGTTCTCCATGTCCTTCTACGAAACTCCTACTAAAACAAAAGTCAGAATTCGTAGCTAAATTAAAGAGGACAATAAACAACCAAGAGTTCTCTAAACTAAAGAGAATTCAAAATCCTGTTGTAGAAATCTTGTAGTCACTTCATAAATGTCTTAACTCTTCTTATGTTGGAATCAGAAGGCGAATAAGGTATCCCTGGATAAAACGTCTCGTTAGCTTTCTAATGGACTTCTTTTGCATCGTTTGGGCTTCTGCATCTTTAGTTATGTCCTTTTTAGTGAAATGCACCAGATGAATTTTCATTCCATCAAGAACGAGAGAATAGATTCTTTGGGTCCCAAGTAACTTAAGGAGGCTTAGTGATCAACCTTATAATCCAACACTTGATGTCTATTGGATGTCGCACGTAGGGATCACGTCAGTCTGATATGAACCGTCAAGGTTTTGGGGGCGCAGATTTCCTAATACCATAACTTGGTGTTCCGGACTACGAGTATTACCTTAGACCCACTGAGAGTATTGTAACTACTGGTTGTATATAACCAAGAAACCCTAGGTGTTCCAGAGTCGAATGGTGAAATGAAGACAAAGGGTGAATGACCCTAAATGATGATAAACCTAGGGCGTAGAGCTAATCAACCAACGTACTAAAGCTAGGAAGGAACATGTAACACCCATCCCAAACCGACCCGAAGTCCACCCGTGGACGAACGGTTTGAGGTGCTACTTGAAGAACCGCTTTAAAAGAATAAGAGTTTAAAAGCAGCGAAATTCGTAACAACTCTTAAATAAAAGCTCAAAGACATCCGAAGGCCTTCCTGTACCCATAAAAACCGAATCCGAAACCAAAACTCAAAACGTATTTACAAATCTTCCAACCAAAAGTGTCAACTGAAATCTAAATTTTTTAAACAATGGTAGCTCCACACTAGCTTCGCTAATTCCTCACTTCACAACTCCAACCTGGAACTCTCCGAACTCAAAACCGAACACCTGAAAAGAGAAACTGGGGGGGGATCAGCTTCCTAATGAAACTGGAGTGAACCCACTGGGTTTAATCTATGCGCCGAATAACCTGAAGAAGTTTGATCCAAACTTCTCACGAAGACTACCTACAATGGAATCAGACTCAACCTTTACCAGTTTTATCTCAACAGTCTAAGGGATCCACTAGGTGCAGTTCCAATCAAAAACACTTACCATCCTCAATAACATCATGGAATAAACGAGAATCATAAATCATACAGTTCAACATTATAATACCAATACGACTAAGATCCTAGTCAGCATTTCCCTCATACACCACAATCACACACCCCATTCAACATTCAACACACACATTAATACCATCCTAATTCACTAAGTAGAGCTATTAATCATCCCTAAGCAAATCTAGGTTATCATTCAAGTGCATAAACGCCGTACTAACATCCACAATTCATATCATCATCATAAATCATCAACCAATATAACATCTACCCAGCAACTCAGATTTGCATTGAAACAACTCAATTCACAGATCAATACGACCTAGTTCACACTCATTACATAAACAGTTCGCATCACATACGCCACGATCACATATACACACTCAACATACATCACTTTGCTTGTTCACATCCAAGCACACACACGCACAACAGTTCACAATTTCATTTAACTAGTTGAGTTAATTAGGCGCCATAAGGAGTTGTTCCCCGCTACCCCGCCGGCCATCACATCATCCATATCCGTAGGATTTTTCCCCGTAGGGAAGATAACACGACGTCCCCTAAGGGATCCTTCTCCACGGGAGCTATCACGACGTCCATTAATAAATACGGGCAAGGTCAACTTAAACCCGGCCCCGATCTTCCCCTCAGGGGCTCCAAACGAAAACCTTCTCGAACCAACTTCAACGCAACCCCAAAACCCAGCAAAACCCGCGGCACCTGAAAGGAAAAAAAGGGGGGGGGGATCAGCTTCCTAATGAAACGGGTAAAACCCACGGGGTCTCCTATGCCCCCGACCTAGCCTGGACGACCCCAACTCCGCACACAAACAACAAAGGGAAATCTGACAAGCCTTATCATTTAAACCCCTCGCATGCCCCTGGTGCCCAACAAGAACTTACCTCCCCCAGTACCCCAAATTAATAAGTTGAAATGACACAAGTCATAAATCCTCACTACAAATCACTTCAGGGTTTAGAAAAAATGCACACGGTCAATCTCATACCGCAATGAATAGCATAAACGAATCTCATAACACGTACATCATTAGTCACTTTAATCTTCCAACACAAATAGCACCCCACTTTCATACTTACCACACAACTCGAAATTACATTTCACAGTTATAACATCAACCAAGCACAACATCCCAACCCCCTGTCCCACAGATCCAACATCACACGTCACAACACGACTCGACCATTAAATTTAGGTGATTTATTAGGGCCTAGGAGTTGCTCCACACCACCACTGCGGCCGCAACCCCCCGGTAATACAACCCGGGGTGATCTATCAACGTAGCCGATACCAAACCATAATCCCAGGTTACTTGACCGGGTGATAAATTTTTTAAGAGCCCCGACTCAACAAAAATCCCTGGTAGCTAACCAGAGTGATTCACTCAAGGGAAACCGGCCCACAATCATCAATCTCAAGGTGGGCAGTGTGGACTCCCTCCCGGTTTATATTTAATCAACAAAACACTTATAAACATTAAAACCCCAACCCATAATATCTCACCAGCTCATTCGCATCATTCAATCCAACCATCGAGTTGCACATAAATTCCCCCCACCAATATAAAACATCACTCGCAATTTTCCCCATGCCCCACTTCCCCCCTTCCCATATTCACACACCTAACAACAATACATACAGCATAGCATCTTCACCAAACATCACACTACAACCCACACATCACAAGTCATTAAAAGTCCCCCCAGGGCACCAACAGTTTAAAGGGGTAAACGGCAGCTCACCGGCCACCCCACCTGCAAGTACGGGGAACCTGTCTGAGTCGTAGGGTTACCCTCCGAAATCCTTTATTGGACGACCCCCCATTGGTGGGGCCATCCACCTGTTCGTCAAATTTAAAGGGGACCCCCCCCATTGGAAGGGCCACCCCCCTGCAAAAAACAGATTAACAAATTTCCGGCAAACATACACTTAAGCATCTACCCCTGCCCTCCTACACTGTTAAACATCCAAACCTTAAAACATCAAGGTTTAAACTTTCCCCCTTCATCGCACATAAAGAAAGCCCGTACTCATGCAATTATCATATATCAAGCATACAACAACCAACAACAATCGCAAAAACACAACAATCAACACATAAAGAAATCCCCTTTTACTCTCTTTCAATTTCATGCAAAGCCCTACATTCTTTAAGTCAAGTTTCAACTCCTCCCTCGACCAATTCTACCCATGTCGCTAAACCCCCCCCCTGACAAGAAGACGAGGGTCAAAAAAACTCCGGAACCCGAACGACCCGCCTTCCCCCAAAATCGTAGCTCTTCTCCTCCTCACCGCAGCAGCCCACTTCGAACCCCCGAACCCCGATGTGCTCTCTTCCTCTGTCGCCCCGAACCCCTAGCAACAAAGGATCGCAAACGGGGCCCAAAACCCCCCGGAATCGAGGTTTAAGTTAAGGGGTTTTTGGTTCGTCAAAAAAGAATTTCGGGGGAAAGAGACAAGAAAAAGGGGGAAATTCTGGATTTTCCCTGCAATTTCGTCCTTTTATGCACGAAAAAGTCGCCTGGATGTCAAAATGTGCGCCGGGCAATTGACCCCCCAAAAAGGGGCACATTTTTTAATATTCAGCCCAAAGTTTGTGAATTTAAATTTAAAAAAAGGGGCCCGGGATTCCAAATGTGCGCCTGCGCATTTAGGGCCCCCAAAAACAGCACTTTTGGTTTTCTGTTCACTGTTTTTCCCCCCTTTTGCACTTCAACCCGGCACATACCCCCAAAGTCCCAACCTCAAAAAGACCCCTTAATACCCTTTTTCCGGCATCTAGTCCCCAGACTTGGTTCAACCGTTGGGGTTGGGCGGGGAATGTTACAATTTCCCCCCAACTTTAAGAGATTTCGCCCCGAAATCAAAACCCCGATTGCTCTAGAAATGCAACCAACATCCAGCAAAAAATGCAGCTTTCAGTCACATTACTCCGAAGTTTCCCCAACGGTTTCTGGCCTCCACCCTAAAGGAAAAACTCACCCCCCCTTGAATTTCCTTCAAACAAACACCCCAAACCCGAAACCACGAAAGCACACAAGAGACAACAACACAAAACACAACAAACCCAAAGGAAACAAAAATACACTAACAAAAGCCACCCCACTAAGGCCCTACACACTTCAAAACCCTCTATCTACTTCACCCAAAAACACTAAGATCTACTCCCCCCCCCCAACTCCTCCTATCTACCAACCCCTAACTCTTCCCCTACCCAAACACCACAAAACAAAGAAAAAGGGCAAGCTCAAATCAAACAAAGATGAAAAAGGAAAGAACAAAAAAATATCATACCGTTTGTCGTCGTTCGCATTTTCCTTACCCTCCCGGGAAGGCAAACAAGCCCCCCCCCCCCCCCCTTTTCCCCTCCCCCTCCAAGTGGTGTAGCATTTTTGCTCCGGTCCCCTCCCAGCACTCGCGAATCGACCAACATACCCCCTCCTCTACCTCCATAACTCCCCCGACGGAAAACCCCAGGTCCCTTGCACCGATCCACGGACTGAGTGGTGCTGAACTCCTATTGGGCAGTGTTACTCTTATGGTTGGTCCCCACAATGTAACATTCACCGAAACTGACTAAACAAGGGCACTTCCCAGATGGGGCTTCCACAAGTGTACAACGGGAAACCCCCAGATGATGCTCTCACAAAGTACGGGTGGGACAAGCGATACCTTATGACCATTCCCCCAAAGTAAACAAGTAAGCACACCTCGCGAGGGAGCAGATGAACCTCTGAAGCCAAATCGGAAGTCTGCCCCTTACCCGTATGGTTGAGTGGCCGACAGTGGGCGGAGCAGGCGCCTTCCTCTTCTTCCCTCCTTCTTCCTCTCTCAAACCCTTCCCCCCTACTCAAGGCAGCCCCCTTCACAGACACAAAGCTCCCCATGTCTGCAGAATAACACCCTCCGAACTCCGTCCCAGCCATTCTTAAATTCAAAATGAGCTTCCTTTCCTACTAGTAGTCTCATCATACCCTTGGAAGGGAAGTGAACTGATGTAGAAAGCAAGAACGGCTTCTCCCCCTGCTCCAACCTAAAACTCTTTGTTCTCCTCACCCACAATCCCGGGCAAACTGATCACGGGGAACTCCCCAACAAAATCCTTAAACTCAAATCAGGGGGGCACTACTCTCTCTGAGGCAAAGACCTCCCCCCAAATTTAAAGCATGACCCCTTTGGGGAAGGGAAAATCATGGGCCCACACCCTAAAATCTCCCCCAAGTCCCTCTGAGGAAAATTGTACTCCACTTTGGAGCCACTCCCGCACAGCAGGGTCACCACGAACCCCCTGGAATTTTCCAAAAAATTTCCCAACCTTTAAACAACCCCGGCTGAAACCTAGGAACCCCCCAATCTAAACCCCGAATCCCCAACCCAAAAGACTTCCCCCGGCTTGGCTGATTCACACAGGAGAACATTTTGAACATTTCATTGGGCCCTTGAAGAAAAAATCACAACCAACTTCAAAACACTTTACTTTAAAAATCCCCCCCATTTCAAAACGTTTAAAGATCCCTGAAAGGCCAAATATGATCGACGTTCCGCCTTTCCATTAAGAGGGTAGCAAATCCCTGAAGAAAAGGGCAGCCACCTATACAGCAAGGGTAACGGCTCTGATAATTGTAACACCCTCCCAATTCAACCCCGGTTTACCCCAAAATTGACCCCGATAGAAAGCTAGCAAGCAAGGTTTAACCAAAAACACGAAATAATAAAGGAAGAAAGAAAATTTTCATTAAAAACCCCAATCCAACGGAGGCCTCCAAAATAAAACCCAACATAAAACCGAAACTCAAAACAATCCCCAAATCAAAGGTTACAAAATCCCCAAAACCCAAATACCCGGTCAACGAAAATAATAAAAAGGCAAAGGGCAACTTCAAGCGAGTCACCCATCTTACCTCATGGCTTCAAACGACAACCCCTTTTCCCAACTAACCC
>JAVBHU010001004.1:0-12542 GCA_034768395.1 Linum lewisii | reverse complement strand
GCGGATAGACTTTCTCGGGATGTGACTCGCTCATGGTTTGCCTTGTGGCGTCTGGTGTTTGATCCCGACTGAGAGGATGACTTTGGGTAGGGTGGACAGAACGTGTTGATGTTTTCTTAGTGTAGGTTTTTTCTTCCTTTCTGGCCTTTGACAGAATGCTTGCTGCCTCTGTTTTAGTTGCTCTTTTGCATGTATCTGCCGATTTTTGGGGGTTCTAGCAATGTTTGGTTTGTTGGGTGGGTGGAAAACCTTTGGGTCTTTATATTTTGATTGGATGTGTAAATAGGCAGAGGCTGTTTTGGCATTTTGGCTTATGCTTTCTAGGGAGCATTAGTTAGGTTATAAGTTTGTTATCCCGGCTCACTTGTACTAAAAGTTCGATGATATATATATACACTCAATCAAAAAAAATTATATGGTTAAAAATACTGTTATTATATGGTTAAGAGTTTAGAAAATGATTATTCATTACAAACAGTCAAACATACACCAAGTAGCCACAGCCGAATAATGAAAATTAAAAACATGGACTTGGTTACATACATGGTTATCACTGACTTCCTTTTTTTTTTTCACTGCTTAACTCATTTTCGTACATCTTATATCATTAAATTGTATTTTTTATTTCACTAACTATCATTCCAATTATCAATCCTTTTTGATGTGTTTTCCCAACGAGTTCTCCTTAGTTTGATCGACGTTTGAGCGACTGCAAACTGATCTGAGGATTTTGTCGATCGGCGGAGATAGTCTTAGTTTCACCAAGACTACTTTACTCGAACTGTTACGGTTAGGGCTTAAGGATGCTGGGCCTGAAAATGCAAGATCCACTGTAGTTAGGCCCAATCCGTGTAGCGATGAAACAGAGCAGAGCAGATATCCTGCACTGCAGTTCTTGCTTCTTCCCTTAGTCGAATTTCTAAACCCAAGGCAAGCTTGATGTTAGCACCAGATGTGGTTAGACAAATGCAGTGAATAGATGAGACAGTAACACCGAGATTTTTAACGTGGTTCGGTCGGTATGACCTACTCCACGTCCCAAGGGATAACCCTTGAGAGTTGTGATTCGAGAACTACGAATCGGCAAAGATGAGACCTTCGTGATTACACCCAGACTTCTCCCCGAAGTCTTATATAGTTCTATCTACCCAGTTCCCCACTGACAATGAACTATACTATATTTCACGCAGATTCTCAGGCTGATCGCTTTCACTCTAACTCTCCCCGATATTAGACTTTGTGAATGATCATCTGTCTTGAACGATGAGGCTCCCTTTTTAAGGTCTTCTTAGAAGTAGCCGTTGCAATCAAATATCCTTGATTTGATCTTCTTGCTCTTGAAATGGAAATGACTGAATAAGCATTATTTGCTTGATCTTTGTCCGGCTTCTGTTTATGGAAGGCAAAGTACTTTCCATTCTTTGTTCTGTCTCTGTTGTGGACAGCAAGGCGCATTCTACTTTGCTTGTATTGTATTCGTTTCCCTACACACATGTAGCAGTTGATCAAGTGTAGAATGGTTTATAAATTTAAGGCCACTGGACTGTTCTCAGTTAACAATTGGACTGTTCTTAGTTAACAATCTCCCCCTCAGTCAAGCGGTACATATTTTAGAAACAAGAACAATTTTATTCAAGAAGCAGGCATTCCGTTGATCACTATAACACGAGACAGCAACAAGACACAAGACATGAACTGAAACAGACACACGACATGAAATAAAAAACAAAACCGGAAACAGACACACGACGTGAAAACAAACAGAAACAGACACGACGATCTCCCCCTCAGTTGAGGCACTAACACTTCTTCTCCCCCTCAACAGAAGACTGCTTCTAGAAGTCCAAGTCAGGATCAGATGCATATTCAGAAGCATTTGGATGGGGACACCATGGTGTACCATGAACCCATGAGTGGGAGGAATATTTTCCCCATCGGAGTCAGACTCTTCATCCGAGTCTATCCCCGAGGTGAACACCCAGCTTGCTGGCGTCCAGAGGATATGACGGAGAACATGCTGAGCCCGGAACTGCATCACCATGTTTTCTTCAGTTAATTTTAGATGAAAGGACAACCCAAGTCGAGAGAGCAATGTGGTGATGAGTGGAGCAAAGGGAAGATTTCCTCTAGAGAAATCTGTAGCTGCTCTTATCATGTGTGTAAACATGAGATGAGCATAGCTGATGGGCAGGCGATTTTCAGCATGGTGCAGGACCCAGGTATCGAGAGAAGTGACTACCTCTCTGTTCGTAGTCCGAGGGAAGAACACTCTGGTGACCAGGAAGTGTAAAACACGAAGATGAGCAGGCAGTTGAAAGGTGTTTGGAGGTTTACCTTCAGGGAAACGATCACCAGCAGGATTGTTGGTGAGTGTTTGGACAGCAGAGATTGGCTCAAAATCGAAGATGGGAAATTCATCTTCGGAGCTCAGAAGGAGTCCTTGTGTTGGGACTCTAAGAACCTGATGAAGAAGCTCAGGAGTGACAAAAATAAGATATCCGTCAACATGTGTAGAAAAACAACCTGGAGGAAGAGTGTCGTCCGTCTTCAGATTGGAGTAGAACTGATATACTCCATCCGGATACACCAAGGTGTTAGGTGGATCCCTTGAACGAAGCATGGACAACCATCTGATGCTCCCCAGGAAAGGGGGAGAGGTTGATGCCATACTTGTTTAGATCATCGATTGGCACCGAAAAGGAGGGAATAAGCTCCTTTTTGCTGACAAGAAGCTCATAGCGCCCTCTGTGGCTTACATCTCGAAAGATCATATTTGAGGCAAAGACATGCCTAGCAATGAAGTTGGAAGCAGCGGGTTCAAAGCGAATGAGATCTGACATGATCGTTTTGAGAGAGGAAAGGGAAGGATAGTAGTAGGAGGAATGTGTAGAAGTGAGGAAGAAAGACAGCGATCAAGGGGTTTAAAAGGTGAGAGGGCCGAGGAGTCAGGGAAGTGAAGAGGAAGGTGAATATTCAACTACCAAAACAAGAAAGAGGTTTAAGGAAATTAGGATCTGGTGTCCAGATCCTGAGCATCTATAAGGTCATTAATCCAAGTTCTCGTCGAAGAAAGGAAAACCTATCAATGCTTAGGGATTTTGTAAAAATATCAGCCAGTTGGTGCTCGGTTGGAATATATTCAAGCACAATTTCCTCATTTGAGACCAAATCTCGAATAAAATGGTGTTTAATGTCAATGTGCTTTGTTCGAGAGTGAAGGATTGGGTTTTTTGTCATATTAATGGTACTTGTATTATCACAGTAAAGAGGAATTGTTTTTAAGCAAAGCCCGTAATCTTTCAACTGGGCTTTCATCCAAATAAGCTGTGTGCATCCACTGCCGACAACTAAGTACTCAGTCTCAGCAGTGGATAGCGCAACACAGGCCTGTTTCTTGCTAAACCAAGAAATCAGAGAATTCCCTAAAAATTGGCAAGTGCCTGAGGTACTCTTTCTGTCAGTGAGACTTCCAGCGAAGTCTGAGTCGGAGTAACCTAGGAGAGAAAGAGAGGAATGAGCAGAATACCAAAGTCCTAATTCAATGGTACCAGAGAGATACCTAAAAATTCTCTTGACAGCAGTCAAGTGACTAAGTTTGGGACAGCATTGAAAGCGAGCACAGACTCCTACACTGAAAGCAATGTCAGGACGGCTTGCAGTGAGGTAAAGGAGAGAACCAATCATGCCTCTGTACAGTTTCTCATCAACAGCTGTACCAGACGGATCAGTATCAAGTTTAACCGAGGTACTCATAGGAGTAGGACTTGGTTTAAGAGAGCTAAGTTTAAACTTAGTAAGCATGTTTCTACAGTATTTGGACTGGGAGATGAAAGTTCCTGAAGAAAACTGACGAATCTGAAGACCTAGGAAGTAATTCAATTCCCCCATCAGACTCATCTCAAACTCTGATTGCATAGAGGCACTAAACTCTTCACACATTTCTTTGTTTGCTGACCCAAAAATGATATCATCGACATATACTTGCACAAGAAGTATATCATTACCTTTAGACTTATAGAACAAAGTTTTATCGACACTACCTCTTGAAAAACATTGGTCACAGAGGAATGTACTAAGTTTGTCACACCAAGCTCTAGGAGCTTGTTTTAACCCATACAGAGCCTTGTTTAAAAGAAAGACATGATCAGGGAAGGAGGGGTCTTCAAAACCAGGAGGTTGATTTACAAAAACTTCTTCTTTGAGGTCTCCATTTAAGAAGGCACTCTTGACGTCCATTTGAAACAGTTTGAAATTATTTAAGCTAGCAAAGGCACAAAGCATTCTAATGGCTTCTAGCCTGGCTACAGGTGCAAATGTTTCGTCAAAATCTATCCCCTCTTCCTGACAGTATCCTTGAGCAACGAGCCTAGCTTTGTTTCTAGAGATATTACCATGTTCATCTGTTTTATTACGAAAAACCCACTTAGTTCCTATAATGGTTCTATCTATTGGTCTAGGAACTAATTTCCAAACATTTGATCGAGCAAACTGGTTAAGTTCATCACTCATAGCAAGAATCCAGAATTCATCTTTCAAGGCATCTTTGTAGTGTTTGGGTTCAATGAGAGAAACGAAAGCACTATGCACAGACTTAGAGCGAGTAATTAAATGAGTATTAATATCTCCAATTACCTGGGATGGAGGGTGCCTTTTGACAATGTGTTCTGGAGCCATAATCTGCTGTTCTGAGTTTTCTGTCAACACATCAGAACTGGGCAGCAGCATGTTTGGTTCTGACGATCCCTCCTCTGAAGATGCATTCTGTTTCTCATTTATATGTTCGGCAGAATCTTCCTGGAACAGAACTTCATCCTCATCTACATCCTGTGGCTCATTCTCACATATAGATTCATCAAATACCACATTAATGGACTCTTCAACTTTGAAGGTCCGTTTATTGTAAACTCTAAAGGCTTTACTATGAGATGAATATCCTAAGAAAACACCCTCATCTGATTTTGCATCGAATTTACCAAGGTTGTCCTTAGAATTTAAAATGAAGCATTTACACCCAAAAGGATGGAAATAACCAATGTTTGGTTTCCTTCCTTTTAAGAGTTCATAGGGAGTCTTTTTTAAGCTCGAGCGAATGAGTGCCCTGTTTGTGACATAGCAGGCAGTGCTCACTGCTTCTCCCCAGAAGTTTTTAGGTAGGTTAAAGTCATTCAACAGAGTCCTAGCAATCTCGATTAAGGTACGATTTTTTCTCTCTGCCACTCCATTTTGCTGAGGAGTCCTAGGAGCTGAGAAATAGTGAGTGATGCCATTTTCATCACAAAAATTTTTGAACTCATCACTGGTGAATTCACCGCCATTATCACTCCTAATCGATCTTACTTTATCATCTAGCTCATTCTGAATTAACTTAGTAAAACTTTTCAGTTTTGATAAAGTTTCATCCTTTGTCCTAAGTAAATAAATCCAACAGAAACGAGAGAAGTCATCAACGAGGACAAAACAGAAATATTTTCCCCCCAAAGTCATGACATTAGCTGGGCCAAACAAGTCCATATGAATGAGTTCAAGAGTCCTAGAACTTGATATGTTATTCTTAGTTTTGAAGGAGCTACGAGTATGTTTACCCTTAACACAGGCATCACAGAAAAATTCTTTCTTAGAATCAAGCTTAGGAAGTCCCCTAACTAGGTTCTTCCTACTTAACTTACTAAGAACACTAATACTAATATGACTAAGTTTCCTATGCCAAAGAAATTGGTCTTCTCCTTTTACAGAATGAAGACACAGTTCAGAAGAGTTATCTATCTTATGAAAGTTAACAAGATAAATATTTCCTTTTCTAACTCCCGTAAAAAGAATCTTATTGTCCAGAACACGTTCAACATAACAAGCAAGATTTTCGAAAATAATTCTGTTATTTTTGTCACATAGCTGACTAATTGAAATGAGATTATGCTTAAGACCTTTATCAAGCATAACTTTGTTCAAAATAACATCATTTCCATTCCCAATACTGCCAATCCCAATAATCTTGCAAGAACTATTATCACCGAGAGTGACAGAACCTTTATTTGTGTAATTAATATTCATAAACAGATTTTTGTTACCTATCATATGATGCGAGCATCCACTATCAAGTATCCAAAGGTTCTCATCTGTATTCACTTGATAGCAAACCTGCATCAACACCAGTCATTTGGTTTTTGGCACCCAGATTTTCTGGGATACCTTCTTTTGAACAAAACAAAATCTACTAATGTGTCCCCTTTTGTGACAGTTAAAACACTGAGGTTGATCCAAGTTTCTGGTCGTAATTCTATGAATATTTTGTGACTTAGAAAATCTATTTTCTCTAAGAATCCTTTTCAACTGTTCTCGAAACCTCCAGTTGTCTATGACCAGACGCCTAATCTTATTGTTTTGAATGTCTTTCTTTTCATTTAGATCTGTTATGACATGTGAGAGTTCAAGATTATGCTGCTTTAAACTTTCACATTCATTTTTAACTTTTTCTAAATTCATTTCAGCAGTAGCAGCATTCTTTCTTATTTCCAAGTACCTTCTTCTAACATTTTGAAATTCTAACTGAATATCAGAGACAGTAGTTTCAAATACGTTTGATTCAGTTTCACTTTCAGAATCTGTAAAATAGTTAGAGACATGTACCTGGTCATATATTGGGATGATATCCTCTACTGGATCATCTGTGATTGCCATAAGAGCTTTGTTATCAAGCTGATCATCATCACTGTCATCTGTGTCATCCTCACTGCAGCTCCAGGTAGCTTGAAGAGCTCTTTCTCTCTTCAGTTGAGGACACTCAGCCTTTACGTGGCCCTGTTTTCCACACTTAAAACAACCTAACTGATTGCTACTATTGCTACTGCTACCAGGTTGTTCTCTCTTACTTCTGTATAGTTTAATACTACTTTATCATTGTTTCTGTCATGTTCTCCTTCCTTACTCCTATTTTGAAAATTTGACTTCTTTCTATCTTTTCTAAGCTTCAGAAGTTTACTGACATGTTTACTTAATAATGCAAGTTCAGAGTCATCATAATCATCTAAGTTTTCTTCAAGATTTTCTACTTCCGATTTTAGTGCTATAGTCCTCTTCTTTTGATCATCTGTATTCTCTTCTCTCTTAATGTACTCTTCATGAGTAATTAAAGAACCAATCAGATCATCAATATTCATGGTAGCCAGATCCTTAGACTCTTCTATAGCTGTGATTTTAGGTCTCCAAATTTTAGGAAGTGACCATAGTATTTTCCTTATTAGATCCTCATTATCATACTTCCTTCCTAGACCGTCTAGCCTATTGACTATACTCTGAAATCTATTATACATAGCAGAGATGGACTCATTCTCAATCATATTAAACATTTCAAACTCATGTTTTAGCATGTTAATCCTAGATGTTTTGACAAGAGATGTTCCTTCATAAGTAATCTGCAACTTATCCCAGATTTCTTTCGCGGACTTACAACTAGAAACCCTGTTAAATTCTTCATGCCCTAATGCACAATACATTATGTTCATGGCTTGAGAATTAAGTTGTACCTTTTTGAAATCCTCATCATCCCATTTATCCTCATCAGGTTTAACTTCTAGAGGCCCTTTAAGCACAATCCTCCACAGCCTAGGGTTGATTGTATTGACAAAGAGTTCCATCCGATTTTTCCAATAGCCATAGTGCATACCTTCGAATTTGGGTGGACGGTTTTGTGAGAAGCCATCAGCAAGGAATGCGGTGCCTTCTCGACTCATCTTTATGTGATTCTGAAAACAAATACACACAAGCAGGAAGTAAGTATTTTAATTGATTTGCTCAAAGAGGGAAAGCTCACCTGAGATCGATACAGAAGATCGTTTGATCTGAATTTCTCTGCACCGAGCTCTGATACCACTTGATGTGTTTTCCCAACGAGTTCTCCTTAGTTTGATCGACGTTTGAGCGACTGCAAACTGATCTGAGGATTTTGTCGATCGGCGGAGATAGTCTTAGTTTCACCAAGACTACTTTACTCGAACTGTTACGGTTAGGGCTTAAGGATGCTGGGCCTGAAAATGCAAGACTCCACTGTAGTTAGGCCCAATCCGTGTAGCGATGAAACAGAGCAGAGCAGATATCCTGCACTGCAGTTCTTGCTTCTTCCCTTAGTCGAATTTCTCAACCAAGGCAAGCTTGATGTTAGCACCAGATGTGGTTAGACAAATGCAGTGAATAGATGAGACAGTAACACCGAGATTTTTAACGTGGTTCGGTCGGTATGACCTACTCCACGTCCCAAGGGATAACCCTTGAGAGTTGTGATTCGAGAACTACGAATCGGCAAAGATGAGACCTTCGTGATTACACCCAGACTTCTCCCCGAAGTCTTATATAGTTCTATCTACCCAGTTCCCCACTGACAATGAACTATACTATATTTCACGCAGATTCTCAGGCTGATCGCTTTCACTCTAACTCTCCCCGATATTAGACTTTGTGAATGATCATCTGTCTTGAACGATGAGGCTCCCTTTTTAAGGTCTTCTTAGAAGTAGCCGTTGCAATCAAATATCCTTGATTTGATCTTCTTGCTCTTGAAATGGAAATGAGCTGAATAAGCATTATTTGCTTGATCTTTGTCCGGCTTCTGTTTATGGAAGGCAAAGTACTTTCCATTCTTTGTTCTGTCTCTGTTGTGGACAGCAAGGCGCATTCTACTTTGCTTGTATTGTATTCGTTTCCCTACACACATGTAGCAGTTGATCAAGTGTAGAATGGTTTATAAATTTAAGGCCACTGGACTGTTCTCAGTTAACAATTGGACTGTTCTAGTTAACACTTTTTATTTCAGACCAAATATGGGATTTATATAAGGAAAGAAATAAAGTAAATTGCAATTATTAGAATCTCATCTTTAATTAGACGTATCACTATTATGCAATGCATATGCTTTTCTACATCTTTTGACTATTGACTAGTTAAAGCTAACAAGCTTCTACAGTTTTTGACAGAGACTAGGAAAACTGGCCCAAGGCTTACTCATTTAGCATGAGGTGCTCAAGGGGTAGGACACTCACAATAAACACTTCCCCAAGCAATCACAGGACAAGAAAGACTCAAGTTATCACAAATCAAACTTAACACGGGCTCAAAGAGCATGGAAGTAGGGTTGACAATAATTCGATCAAAGCGCGCACAAAGACAAAACACAAAGTGAATGAAATGGGAGAGAAGAAATTTGGGGTTTAAACAAGTTTTCCTTTGGGAAATCATGAATCAGGAAAACACACACCTTTAATATTTACCAGTTTAGTATTATTGAGCAGGTACAAATAATACTCGTTTAATAAATAGATACGTTACCCTATTTCCAATTTCACCTCTAACTATATACATTATTCCCTGTAACAGATTATTACATTGTATTTGCCAATATACAAATGGAAATCCATCCATCCTGAAAATGGAAAAATATATATATGAAAAAAAAGATAAACTGACGGGGACAACTATTCCAAGATTCATTGGCCAACATTAATTAATTAAGGGTTAATACAGAGTTGGTTACCTAATTGATCGTTGAACTTTTGGCCAAAAACCCAAAAGTCACTAAACAAAAAAAAATTGTTATTGACATTACCAGACTTTGACTCATTAATCCAGAAGGTAAACTGTTAGCTACGGACAACCATTATTCTGTCCATCCATCTATGTGGACTTGCCAACTCAACCGCCACATCATTTAAAGTGCCACATCATTCTTAAGATGCCCAATCATCTGACCAGAGTACCCAAATCGGTACCCCACCCAACTCCCCACCCAAACCGGTCCCTCCTCCCTCCTCCCTGAAACTCACCCACAAATCATATCTCCTCCCTCCTCCATGGAACTCACCCACGAATCCCAGTTCAAGCTGCCACCATCACCCAACTATTAGCTCAAGAAAGAATGCTAAATGACCAATGCAATAATAAGCTTCTTAATTACCTCCTCCAGGTAGTCTTCACCCTCTCCCCGTCTTCCTCCCATCCCCACCGCCGACCAACCGAAGTGAAGCCTGTTTTCCCTACTCCTTCTGACCAGTGAATCGGTGGAATTTGGGAAGTCAATGGGGACATAGTAAACCACCAAACCAAACGACAATAAAGGGAAAGGCAACAAACAGCCCCAAATTATTGAAACAGGGCATCAGAAGCAACCCCAATCACCAAACAGAAATCTTGTAACCTAGAGATAAAGCATCACGGCAGGGGTAGAAATTGAGGGCAGGGGATAAAAGAAAAGCTAAATTTGGTGAGGCGGGTTCAGAGTTGTAAGAGGTCTGGAGGAACTGAGTAGGGTCAGATTCGGGTAACTCGTCGTCGTCGGTCTTGTCCCACTCCTCCGATTCGTTTAACCCATTAATTAATTAATTATTATGATTCATAACTCTGTCATCGTCCAAATTGACTATATAACACATGATTGTGCTGTCTTTCCTTCATCCACCAAAAAATCATCATAACTAGCTAAGTTAGTCATGGCTGCAGCTGTACTCATTCATTCATTGACCATAACAATGGTCATCCTCTGCTTCATTACCAACTCAGAGGCAGCTGCCGGCGGCGGAATTCAGTGTACAACTGATCCACCGTGACTCCCCCATTTCACCCTTTTACAACCCACACTCTCTCCATCTCAACGACTCCAAAAGGGCCTCAAAAGATCGTCTCCACCATTTCAGTAGTACTACTACTAATACCATCTTGTCTGCCCAATCCCAAGTAACCCCAAACAATGGTGTACCTCATGGACATCTCTCTGGGAACGCCGCCGGTTCTATCCTGCTATCGCCGACACTGGAAGCGCATCTATGGGCCAGTGCAAGCCTTGCCCAACCTGTTACATTCAGAATGCTCCCTTATTCGGGAGCGCAGTGGGTGACAAATAAGGGGCTTTGTATCCTATACAAAGTCTAGTTCCAAAGCCGTTAGATCTCCTTCACTTTAATCTAACGGATGAAAAGTACTAATATAAAGGGGGGAAAATTACTGTTTTGGTAATTTATTCTTACCATTACCGTCGCCCCCCCACCCCCCCCCCCAAACTCCTCTCAACCACAAAATCCCTAATTCACAACTTTCTCCTGGCGGCCAGTTCTCCCGGCGTTTTTGTCTCTCCGGACGGCATTGCTTTCAGGTCAGGCGCTGACTCGTGCAGCGGCTGTCGGCGGCAGCTCTTTCCAGAGCGGCACTCCTCCCGACGACACTTTCAAGTCTTCATCTGGTCTCTTCCTTGCCGTCGATCTCTCCCGGTGGTATTTGACGGCGACGGCGGGGGCTGCAGCTGCATCTTCGCCGCAGGTGAGTAAGTGGGGTATGGGTTTTGGGCGGTGAACGCCAAGGTATAATCCTGATTGTGATTTATAGGTTCATCTTCACTTTCGATTCTGATTTTTAGGTTTCGATCTCTGCCACATCCAAGGTCACCTATTGTCTAAGATTCACAAGGATTCCCTAATCCCAATTCAGTTCCTGCCACTGTTTTGTATTAGGGTTAGTAATCAGTAGAATTGTGTTCCTGCAAAATAAAAACGTTTTTATGAGCTTGTGATTAAGATTGAGTTCGAACTTAGTAATAGTATGTATTCCGTACTAGTTTGCGATAAATACTAATTGTGTTTTTAATTAATTGGGTTTTTTTGTGGCGCCGTAGGTAATCAACGATTCCACCATCCCCCGGACTCCGATTCTGACTTCCTTCGCTGCCGGTAAGCCAAGATTCGCATCCTTTTAATTTCTACCTTGCATGTCAGTTTAACAAGATGACCGCCTCTATCTCTGATTTCGCAGACTAAAAAACAAGTAGAACGAAGCTCTAATTAAATTAACGAAGAAGGGGCTATAGCCGATACAGGGATTTCTGATTTCATAGGACTTCGCTTGCTTTTGGTTTTGCATCCAGGTCAGTCATTGTTGTTTTTTAATGATTATGGTGGTTTCTAGCTCAATCATGTTCTAGGGTTCCCGAATATATAGTCAAATACATGTAGCTGAACTATACTAGTATGCTCATTGTACTATAATGTTTGATTTCGGTTTGTAAAGCGATGATTTGGTTCAAACCTTTCAGATTTTTTAAAGATACACAAATCACAATATCTATTGTTCAAATTTACGAATTCATGAGTTCAGTTTTTCCTGGCAGTGAACACCCTTTCTTGTTAAGTCATTTCAAGTATTCTCACTTTCTTACAAAGGAAATAGATAGTTAGAGTTAATGTGATGGGAGAATACTGTTTGACCACTTACTAGTATGCAATGTTCAAAGTGCCTCTGAAATGCTTTTATATCCCGCATACGTTTTGAACAATCAGTACTAGTAAATCTGTTGTAATAGTATCTGTCATGAACTAGTAAGTGCTTGAATTATATGGTTCAATGAATTTATTTATGATTTGATGTTGTGTCACAGAGTTGAAGTGGGGGTGATTTTTAACAAACATCAGTACAAATGGAGGAGCACCAGCAACACTAGGTATATGGTAATTATGTTTAATGTTATTGAGTTTGAAACCTTAGATGCATTTGCTTTTTTGCATTTGACTGCT
>JAVBHU010001003.1:0-12552 GCA_034768395.1 Linum lewisii | reverse complement strand
GGAAACGAGTGCTAGAACTCTTGGAGATTTACATGCTGATCCTTTCCCCGTTTCCTTGAGCCCCAACGACAGGTATACTTTCGAGTCCTCAAGACACTCCCCGGCATCGGTTGACAAAGTTCCCATATGTGAAGCTACTCACTGCATTTCATAGTTATATTGAAACATATGAGTTCAACATGTTACCATAATCTGTAAATGGGGAAGCAAAAAACAGTCGCATCAAAACCTATGTCCCCAAACAATATGCATTATGTAACGTTGACGATTCAAACGTATCGAACCGTGGAAAATCGTCATAACAACATTTCGGAATGGTTACCAATATAAGTTTAACCTGTCAAACCAGGTGCTCGTGTGAGACCACAGCACCAAGACCGATTTTCAATACCACCAAAACATACTCGTTTTAGCTCCAATTCCAATTTCGAAAAGACGTCCACGACCGTTACAAAGTCCTCTTCATGCTGTTTTAAAACTTTAAACTTTTCGTACTCCGTCTTTAGACGTTTAATAACGTGGCTAAATGATGAAACCCTACTCAAATATCTCTCTTAACATGATTCCGTCCATGCGATCCGGGCAGTACCATTACAATTTCACAACAGAACTGCTAAACACACCTCCCACCAAACTCATTCTACTAAAAAGGTTTAAAACCAATCCAAAAAAAATGATTTATTTCCCAAATAGATTGAAGAATCATATACACTAAACAGCAGTGTTCAAAAAAGCGGAAAAAAGCGCCCTTAGCGCATTAAGCGCTGAGCGGTGGCCTAGCGCCTCGCTTAGCCACTAAGCGTTAAATTAAGCGCTTTAAAGTTGTTAAGCGAAGATTAAGCGGTGAGAAGCGGCGATTAAGCGACAATTAAGCGCCGTTTAAGGTTTGATTCTTTATTTTTTTAAAAACTTAAACTAAACTCACCATTTTGCTTAGGCACTATTGAGCTTTGATTGGTGAAAACCCTAAAGGTTGGATTGAGCCAATGAAATCATAAACTCAAACTCCAATCGCCTCTACCTCTCTCTCAAAATCCTCCCTCCACCGATCTTTTTCCACTTCCTTCCTCTTCTTTCACTATTATGCTTGTTATTAAGTATTACATACACTATTCTAAACTATTTGTTACAATTTTTGTACTAACGCTTAGTCTCGCTTAATCTCCGCTTAAGCTTAAAAAGCTCTAGTCGGAGGCTCACTGCTCGCCTAGCGCACTAAGATGAAGATAACATAGAAGCAGAACTGCAGAACAAAACAAAACCAGTCTAGCTTTATCCATTAAGAAAATCTGGGGAAATCAATTAGCTTTACCAAACCCTACCGGTAAAGAGATTCTTTCCTCATGAAAATGAAAGCATACATAAAAACTCAGAGTTGTTATCCACAAGTTAATACATATCAACAACCGGTTGTTGAGAAACTCTGTTCAAATGACAAGGCTGCAATTAATTAATCAATGTTCAACAAATAACATATAACCCTTTCTCAATCCTTGATTAACAGCACAATCGTGAATAATAAACAGTAATAAATATCACAGTAGATTCAAATTTACCACAATTGGTTGATTTGGGTTCTCAAGGGAAAAGAAGGTCAAAATCCAGTTTCCAAAATTGCAGACTTTGTGTACTAATAGAATCATAACAACAATGGCTACTGTTTCACTTTAACCCTAAGCAAAGTCCAGATCTTGCAGCCTAACCCCCTTCATTAGCAATTCACAACAGAGCCACATTAGACCTAAATTCAGCAGCTTTAGAACACCCACAACAGCAAGAACAAACAGCACAGCTCAAGATTCAGAGCAAAATTCCCTAATTTGGGTAAAACCAGAGAACTTCAGAAAGAGGGAAAAAGGGAAGAAATCACTTACAGAGAAAGGAAGGAAGAACAGAAGAGGCTTAATTGGTGTCACAGCAATTCCGCCATGTGTGAAGGAAGAAAGAAGCTGTCTTTCTCCAGGAATGCAGAGTGAGAGAGAAGGAGGGAAGAGACAAAAGGGTGGAGAATGAATGCAGAAATGAGAATTTGATATTGAATCCAGCAAAGCAAAAGCCAGCTTATAATAAGAAATTGAATATTATTGAATGTATAGGTGTAAGGAAGTTTCTCTCTCTCTCTCTTACAGCAGCACCATTGCTTTTACATCCTTACCTTCAACCATTTTTAACAGTGGTGGTGCTTGCTTTAATGGAGATTAGGGCAAACCATGTGGAAGAAGACAAAGCATTTTATCTACTGCTTCTTAATTTCTTTCTTTGCTGCTGCTGCTGCTGTGTGTATCTTCTTTTTATCGTTTGCTAAAAATGCTTTCTTTAATCTCTCTCTCTTTTGGATGCTTTGCTTTGCTTGGTGGCGACTTCTGTTGGGAGGCGGCTCATTTTGGTCATTAACCTATATAGTTGTAACAAAATGGTCATTAATTTTAATTTGTACCCTTGTTATAACCTATTTGCCGTTGTAACGTATTTGCAATGGTAACATTGTGGTAATTCCGCAACCCTCCTTCCAAAATCTTCGTTAAGTGTTGATGTCATCAAGTAAACTTTTCAATTTTGTCCACCTCATTAATGTCATGTCACCTAATTTACCCTAGATTCAGCCCATCTAACTAATCCAACCCAATATAATCGAGAAGGAGAAGACGTAAACATGGAATGGGATCGGTCTAGGGTTGAATTGGTTTAGTTGGATTGAGTCTAGGGTGAATTAGTGACATGACATGGGGTGACGTGGAAAAAATTTTATGACTTGTTTGATGATATCAACAATTAATGGAGAATTTGAAAACAGAGTTGACGGACGAACACAATGTTATAACTGCAAAATAGGTTAGTGACAATTATGTTACAAATTAAAGGTTATTGACTATTTTGTTATAAGCTATAGGTTAATGACCAAAATGGATATTAAGCCGTTGGGAGAGGCTGAACAAAAATGAAGGATAGGGGCATGATTGTAATTTTATTGGGAATTTATTAATTTAAGGAAGTTGCGGATTCCGTGGATTCCATATTGTTTCCTTAAGATTGATTAATTTGGTGCTTTTACTTTTTTTTTTTTTAATGTTTTCAAAAACTATAATTACTATATATATTTTGGTAGAAAATTACCAAATATATAGTTAATTAGTTTTTAGTAGTTTGTTTTCTTCCAAAAATAGGTAGTTTATACCAACAAATGTTCTCAACATAGTAGCTTGCCCTCGCGAGTATACAGACGTTAATAGATCTCGATTGTCGATTGTGTGGGAGATGTACAAACGCGACTATTGACATATATGTGGTAAATATTTCGTACAGTGGGTAAGAAATTGGGCAAGAAATCTTCTCAACACATTGTCTAAACATTTGAATATTGTGTTGGTCATTAGAGGTTCGTTTAGAAACAACGAATATAAACAACATTAACATTCAATTATTATTAATACTTTATCTTTGTGAATCTAGATCTTTCAAAGGTCATCTATATCGACTCAACATATATATGAGTCTCATGCTGGGATTGTAGTATTACAAGCACAACTTTTAGAGCGAAATGAGGCCCATAAGCTCGGACTGGAGGAGATGATTCTTAGAAGTCCAAATAAGGCACAATGATTTATGCTTTTCACTCATCAATGTAGTTCTTAGAGGCTAGTTGTGTCCATACTACCAGATGCATGTGATAAGAGGATATTATATAGTGTTTCAGTTGTATTATATTCGATGTAAATCATTATTACCTTACTTAAATATATTTTTCATATTGATTCTCAAGATGGGAACTTTAGTGAGTATGATCACCACTCCATTTAGGGGGTGGCCAAATGTAAAGCTCTCTAAGTGTGACTCATTACTCATACACTTCAACACTTAGGGTTTGTGTGTGGCCTGACTTGGATATGCAATATTAATTTCTCTCATTTTGATCTAACTTACTCCTACTTTTATATAACAATTTTAACTTCATAGGTGGAGTTTAATAAAAAACTAAAATTAATTACCCAAATCCATTGATATGCACATCAAGAAATGGTTTTTCCGCCGAGAAGTTCACACTACAAACATAACCTAGCTACGAGGGCACATGTTATTTGTCTTTAAAAGATATTCTTTTGCCTCTATAGAGTTATAGAGGCAGACGCTGCCCCTGGTTAAAGGTCTTCAGAGGCAAATATGATGACACTTGTTATTTGTCATTTAATGGAAGAATTAGTGGCAGATATAATTGTTGATAATTGCAACTTTAAACAGCTACTATTCTGTTATCTTAACCACCTTTCACAGACACTTATTTCACGAGAGAAAAAATTGACCAATTTCTTATATTACGTCGTAAATTATAAGTCCAATATCACTGGAGATCGACAACTGATTGTGGATGTTTTTTTCACACATTGGAACACCAAAAATAGGATATTGTAGACTACAACTGATGAACTAAAGACAACAACAATTGACAAACGTACGATAGTTAAGGAGAAGGCTCGATGAGACACATTTTACATTAAATTTTATTGAGCAATAATTCAGTTAAAATTTTATTTTAAATTATATATATATATATTATTAGTATAGTACTTATTTCATTTTCTTGTCCCGTGGAACCAAACATAATATACTAAGTGACACCAAGCAATGACATAATTCATTAATTAGGGTAAAATCGAAGCTCTATATTCGGCATTGAGGACCACCAAAACACATGTTATTATGTCAACTAATTTTTCAAAACAAATTCCCCTAATTAATTAACAACTATTCTTAGGGAACCATAATATACTAATGTAATAATTCCATGTTAACTATACATCTCATTTTTGGGAAACAGGTGGAAACTAACATGCTAAAATGTTAACATTGATAACATGCTCAAGTTTTAAATCGGGTCATCAACTCATCGATGATACGTGCCGATCTAATTCGGATCCCTAAATCCTATATATAAAGGCAATTGATGAGATATGACATAAGACTACACCATACATACACCTTATAAATAAGGACCTGACCCCAATATTGATAAGACATGCAACATATTACTAGACCATACGCCTTAAGCTTAAACACCATATAAGTACACACAAGTAAAAATACTAATATACCCTTACAGTCTCACACGGTACTGCTCTCACACTCAATACGCCTACACCTCTTTTCCTTATACATAAGCCGATTACTACTGTCTCTTCTACGCATTACAAGGAACACGATTCATATGCAATGGAAATAGTAAACACACAACTGAGCAGTTAATTCGTTAACAGTAAACTGGGGTCAAATACTTAAAAGGTTCCAAAACTATAGGGCGGGTTACAAACTCGTCCTAAAACTTTAATCTGTTACAGAGTGGTCCTATTACTATGAAACCTGTTACAAAGTAGTCCTAGTGACGTCATAAGTGTACTTTTTCAGCCATTTTCTCATGTCACTGTTGACATGTCATCTAAAAGATAATTAAAAAATCAACAATATGATTCAAATCTAAATATTAACTCATCTACCTTATAAACTTTGGTTCAAAACTAAATCTAGTGAGTTAAATTGATATAATTTTAGATTTTGAATCAATTCAAAATGAATTTGAAATTATATTTATGATGACATGTCAATGATGACGTGGCAAAATAGCTGAAAAATACACTTATGACGTCATTAGGACTACTTTGTAATATGTTTCATAGTAATAGGACAAAACTCTGTAACGAATTAAAATTTTAGGACGAGTTTGTAACCTACCTTATAATTTCCGTAACTTTTAAATATTTAACCTAAACTGTAAAAATGTGTCGGTGGTAACGGAAAAAACCTCTCGTGAAAAAACAAATGCAAATCTTAAAAGGATCGCCGAAAGAACTGTGGGCCATGTAGTTGATAAACTAAGATCATAATGATACATGATTTTTATAACTCAAATAATTGATTTGTTGGAAAATCGGTGTCAAAAACCCTACAAAAAATAACTCATATATATGGTCGATTGAGCTTTTTGTTTATTTAGAATTGAAATCCCCTATAGTATTTTTTATATGGGAAAATAGCATTTTGGCCGCTTCTACTCTACCAAATTAACAGATGGCCCCTATTCTATAAATTGCTCATTTTACCTCTCCGACTTTGACTACTTTGCCGTTTGGGTCATTCCGTTCCAACTTTTGTCTTCATAACGTTAAATTTGGACACATCCACACTCGAGGGAAATAGATATCGGAGGTAGGTGACGAAGAGTTGGCTAGGGAGGTAAATTTTTTTTTTTTATAAATGATATAGTTAGTATTAATGAAAAAAAATTGTACACGGAAACAAGAGAAAGCAGCCATCCAAAACGACTCACCGCCCAAAACAAAAAACAAAAAAACCAGAAAGCAGTAGGGCAGCCAAAACTGACCACACCACATACCAGGAAAGAACATCCAACGACTCAATCGAGAACAAGGAGTCGGACCAACAACAACACAAAAAGCACCACAAAGTCAGCCACAGGAAAAGGGAACCAATTACGCAAAACCAAGCTGAAAGCGCCACATCAGAAGCTAGAAGTCATTAGCTTCAGGAGATGGTCGCACATGGAGGCAAGCTCACGATTAGTCGAACAAATCCAACAAGCGATCCAACGGCTAATCTGACTGATTATAGAATTGATGCTCCTTTCTTCATCTGGGGAAGATGAGATTGTTACGCTCTTTCCGAATAGCCCAACAAATAGCATGAGGTAAAATGCGAACTAACGACGAAAAACAGGCACAATAGCTTTTCACCCCACCAGCATAGGTAAATTGGGGAGGTATCATGAAGAGTATGATGAAATACAAAGGGTTTAAAATTACACGTTTTATTCTTCGATTTCATCCTATCTGATTATATATATAGACTTATATTCCCACTTAGAAAATGCTTAGTAAGCTAATACATGTGTTAAACGAAGAGAACGAGCAACTATCGAGAAGAAGATAGAGACGAGACACAGATGTAACGTGGTTCACTAACGTAGTGTTAGCTAATCCACAGAATAGAGGAGAGTATTTTGTATTATGTTTTTCAGAGAAGCAGCTGAGGATGCAAGGGAAAAAGTTGCAGAGAAGAAGAAGAGGAATATAGAAAGGCTTCTTAAAGAAGCTGCTGTGGCTGTTACAATAATATATATATGATGTAGGAAGTATGAACCGGCAACCCTACTTAGGAATGATTTGGGCTTTCGGCCCATAGAACTAACAGCCCCCCTCAAATTGATGATGATCTCGCAACATCAATTTGCTCGATAAGAACCAATGACGGCTTGTAGGAACCGCTTTAGTGAGGAGATCGGCAATCTGGTCTTCAGAAGACAAGTAAAATAGGCGGATATCTCCAGAATTCACCAGATCTCGAATATAATGAATGTGGGTCTCGATATGTTTAGTACGATCATGGAGAACGGGATTTGTGGCAATTTGAATCGCACTAGTATTGTCACCAAACAACTGAACTGGCTCTTGAACCTGTACACCAAGGTCAAGAAGGAGACGTCTCAACCAGACAACCTCAGAACAGACTTCTGACATGGACCGGTACTCCGCTTCCGTAGATGACTTAGATACTTTATCCTGTTTCTTACAACGCCAAGAAATAAATGAGTCACCAAACTTAACCACACCAACCAGATGTGGATCGACGGGTATCCATGCATCCTGCATAATCCGCATCTGCAAATGCCGAGAGTTGTTGTGACCCAGTGAAAGGAAAAAACATACCAGAGGAACGAGTACCATTCAAATATCGAAGAATCCGCAAGACAGCATCAAGATGAGGTATCCGTGGAGTCGTCATGTACTGGCTGACAACTTGAACTGAATAAGCAATGTCCGGACGAGTGGCTGCCAGATAAATCAAACTGCCAACAATTTTACGAAAAATAGTAGGATCAGAAACTAATTCACCTTCATCCCGTCGAAGCTTTAAGTTGGCTTCCATAGGTGTAGGACATGCACGACAAGTGTCCATCTTGGCCGACTGCAACAGGTCAGCCACATACTTTTCTTGATTAATAAAAATGCCAGTAGAGGAGCGACAGACCTGTATACCCAAAAAATATGATAGAGCACCAAGTTCTTTGAGTTTGAAATGATCACGCATTATCCCACGAATATCCTCAATCCCAGACGCATCACTACCAGTAAGAATCATGTCGTCAACATAAATAAGAAGAACTGTTATCCCAACCACGGTATGTTTAGTGAAAAGAGAGGGATCGTTCCGGCTTTGACTAAATCCCGAACTCAGAATTAGAGACTGAAAGGTTTCAAACCAAGCACGAGGTGCTTGTTTCAACCCGTAAAGAAAGCGTCGGAGGAGACAAACCTGACCAGAAGTGGATCTAGAATAACCGGGAGGGCACTCCATGTAAACAGTTTCCTTCAAAGTTCCATGAAGAAATGCATTTTGGACATCGAGTTGATAGAGAGGCCACGCCCCTTGCGCGGCTTGTGCTAATAAAACCCGAACTGTTTGCATCTTGGCCACCGGTGCAAATGTTTCATCATAATCGATTCCATATTCTTGACGAAACCCTTGAGCGACAAGTCGGGCCTTATACCGTTCTAGAGAACCATCAGGATGAAATTTTGCGGTAAACACCCAACGAGAGCCAATAACTGGAGCCATCGTAGGACGTGGAACTAAATCCCACGTGTGGTTATCATGGAGGGCATCAAGTTCCACTTGCATGGCTTGTTGCCAATGGGGATCATCCTTAGCATGGTGGTATGTTTGTGGAATAGAAATTCCGGAGGTAGCGTAGGTGATATAGTCGGTGTAACGAGGCGGGAGGTTGCCTTGGGTTGTACGAGTGGATCGACGTGTTATGGGTTGGTTTGAGACATGAGTTGGTGTTGGAGACTGTGTGTGGATGGAGGAGGCAGAGGAGTCAATGTAGGGTATTGGAGTGGTAGGATGAGATGTGGGAGTGTATGCATGGGAAGATGGGGATGAAGTGGCTGGAGATTGGTGAGAGGAAGGAGTATGGATGGAGTTAAGATTGGTGGAGGGATTTATATATGTTGGGTGGAGGTCATCAAAGTGAGGTAATTGGA
This sequence comes from Linum lewisii, assembly GCA_034768395.1. NCBI lineage: Eukaryota > Viridiplantae > Streptophyta > Magnoliopsida > Malpighiales > Linaceae > Linum > Linum lewisii. The sequence goes on along the minus strand of JAVBHU010001003.1, from coordinate 3,502 downwards.
AAGTGGTAATAGGAGGATGATGTGAAGACGCAGTAGTATGAAAGTGAAAAACTGATTCTTGGAACACTACATGAGTTGCAGTGTATATACGTCGTTGTTGCGGATCATAACACAGGTAGCCTTTGTGATGATCGGTATACCCCAAGAAAACACATCGAACCGTCTTAGGGGATAATTTAGTGCGATCTTTCTTGGGTAAGAGGACAAAGCACGTGCAACCAAATACCCGAAGTCGAGAATAGTCAGGAGAACGAGAATATAATACCTCGAAAGGGGATAAATTTCCAAGAACCAAGGTAGGTTGCCGATTCACTAGATAGACCACCGTGCGTATAGTTTCAACCCAGAATTGAGCCGGAACACGAGATTGTATAAGTATAGCTCGAGCAAGATCAAGAATATGGCGATGTTTACGTTCAACCAAACCATTCTGTTCTGAAACCCTGGACAAGATTGCTGAAATAGAATTCCATGATGACGATAGAAATCATGAAGAACTGTAGACGTGAACTCGCCACCCGGATCAGATCTAACCATCTTAATGGTTTTCTGAAACTGAGTTTGAACCATTGCAACAAATTCCTGAAGAGCATTAGTAAGTTCAGATTTCAGCCGCAGGAAATACACCCAAACAAACCGAGTCTTGTGATCAACAAATAAGGCAAAATAGCGAAAGCCTAGCCGAGATGTGGTTGAACAAGGTCCCCATAAGTCGGTATGCACCAGATCAAACATATTAGAGACAGTAGTAGTACTAGAATGGAAAGTATGAGCAATAGTTTTGGCTTCAATACAATCCACACATTCTGGAACCACAAAATCCTTAGGTTGAAACTTAACTGGCAACCTATTTTTCCGAAACATGTCCAAAAGTCTAGCTGAATGAGGATGGCCTAAACGAGAATGCCACAATGACCACAAACTATTAGAGCTAGGAACAATAGAGCAACACAAAAGAGGAGAAGCAGTAGCATTTTTCATGGATGGTGTCACCAACCGATCCAAGAGAAAGGTGCGTCCTTGTTTACTTCCCGTTCCGATCGTACTCTTGGTCTGACGATCCTGTATTACACAACCATCAGTGCCAAACGAGACAAGACAACCATTCTCCGTTAGTTGACCCACAGAAATCAGATTGGGAACTAAATCGGGAACATGAAGAGTATTAGGTAAAACAAGGTGAGGGGTCGCAACCGTGCCAACTCCATGAATAGATAATTTTTGACCGCTCGCCACTTCAACTTGTTGATTCATAATAGGTTTATAATCAGAAGAGAAAAGATCCAAATTTCCAGTCATGTGATTAAACGAAGCAGAGTCGAGAAACCACTGATGGTCATTACCTAAGATGCCAACGGAGGCAAAAGCTGAATTCAGGGCCTGAGGAAGGACCCGAGTAAGAGCCGCTTGAACCATGGAGTCAAGCGAGCCTTCATTCGGGAAGTTCGAAGACGAGACAGAGCCCACATCAGACGTTGAGCTGGAACTTGCTGCTGATTCATGAACCATATAACCAGAACCAGAAGAACCACGACCCGTGCGAGCATTATTCCGGATACGGAGTCGGCAATCGGGTATGAGATGACCAGATTTTTTGCAATAAGTACAGATATTGCGTTTGCGGCACTGCGAAATGTAATGTCCAAGCTCCTGACAATGGTGACAACGAACCTCATTAGGGCTTTTACTCAAGGTGACTGATGAAGGATTATACCCATTGCTAGTGTTGTGAGTCTTCGAGTTGGAAGAGAAAAACTGTGGTCGAGATTTTCCAGCTGCAAACACGGTACCAGGAGTAGCTGGAATCGAAGAGTTATCTAGTTGAGCTTGTGTCCGTAGGCGTGTCTCTGCACGAATCAATTCGCCAATAATTTCTGACATCTCAGTCTTATTTGCTGATATTAACTGTGATCGAGCTTGTTCAAATTCTGGCCTTAGCTTCATTAGGAATTGGAATGAGCGAGCACGGCGGCGCTCGGCTTGAATCTCCAGATTGGCAGCAGTAGATAGCATAGATGTAGACAACAAATCAATTTCAGTCCAGAGATTATCCGCTGCCAGGTAGTAACGATTGATGTCCAGCTCACCTTGAGAGAGATTAGCCAATGCAAACTCGAGATCAAAGAGTCTCGAAGCACTTATGTGAGAATAAGTAGTTTGTAGATGCAACCAAACAGCTGCTGATGTGGGAAAGGAACGTAGAGACAGCGCAATAGATGAATCGACAGAGCCAAGGATATAAGAGAGGACCCGAGCATCAGCCATTTCCCAAGAAGCGATCAGCTCGTCAATGCTAGCAGAGGTCGTCGACTTTCCCAGATCAGATTCGGAATCGACAGATTTGGAGAAGCGTCGCTCACAGAAGACGCGGTAGGAAGAGGACGTGATCCATCAAGATAACCCAGAAGTCCTTTACCTTTGATGAAGGTGCGGAAAGAGTATGCCCAATAAGCATAGTTGTTGCCATCAAAACGAACATTGATCGATTCAGAGTATGATTGAATGTGAGGCTCTGATACCATGTTAAACGAAGAGAACGAGCAACTATCGAGAAGAAGATAGAGACGAGACACAGATGTAACGTGGTTCACTAACGTAGTGTTAGCTAATCCACAGAATAGAGGAGAGTATTTTGTATTATGTTTTTCAGAGAAGCAGCTGAGGATGCAAGGGAAAAAGTTGCAGAGAAGAAGAAGAGGAATATAGAAAGGCTTCTTAAAGAAGCTGCTGTGGCTGTTACAATAATATATATATGATGTAGGAAGTATGAACCGGCAACCCTACTTAGGAATGATTTGGGCTTTCGGCCCATAGAACTAACAACATGACCATTGGAGAGCTAACACGGTGTACCGAATGCGCATGAATTAACATTACGAAGACGAAAGTTGGTAACGGAAGGACCCAAACGGCAAAGTGGTCAAAGTAAAAAGGATAGAAAGAGCAGTTTATAGTATAGGAACCTATCTGTTAAGTTTTTAAAGTAGAGGGGCCAAAATACTATTTTTCCTAACTAAAACAAAGGGGCTCGAACATGTTAGAAGGACAACGCAAGTAGTCCTTGCTTGGTGGGTTCTGGTTCACAGCTGGCAAAGTGTCGGCTCCGACACCCACAGTGAGATATACGTGTTGAGATGTCGACTTTTCTTATCCTTATTTTCGTTCAATGATTAAATTTTGTTTTGGGTAAGGTTATTTACAATTTTTTTGAACTTTTCAACCTCTAATACCATCTAAGAATTAAAATTAATCACTTACAATTCTCTATTTTAGAAGTCCTTAGAAAGATGAATTGAGAGAGGGCACCTCTACACAACGCCGTGTTTCTTGACTTACTGTAAATTCTTCGTGAATCAGAGTTGGTTGAGAGAAGATATAGGTAATAAAGTCATTGGTCAATCTCTACAGGAATCACAAGGTTAGAGTTTTTTTCCCATGAATTTGCTAGCTTTTATCGTAGGTTTTTGGAGGGTTTCAGTAGCATTACTGCACCACTCATGAT
>JAVBHU010001002.1:0-12585 GCA_034768395.1 Linum lewisii | reverse complement strand
CTCCGTTCTTTCTTTTCTTTTTTAGTACGATATTTAGCGGCGTTTACTTTGCATCACTCCTTTGGACCTCGATAGTGAGCAGTACTATTCCAGACTTACTTCCATCAGACTTAAAATACCAATAATATAGGCTTTATAGTACGAAGCCTAGCTGATCGGAGTTGGCAGGCATGCCTTTCTTTTCTCGAGGTATATGAAGAAACGTAGTGCTATCAAACTTTTGACAGGGTCATGCATATAAATGGCGCAGGTACGGGACCAATTTTCTTCTTTGACCTTCCAGGCCCAATACTTTTTTAATCACTAGCGGGGAAAATCCCCCATAAATTACCCTGTGCCAATGTGGTTTCTAGACCCAAGATACAAGCCTCGTTGTTAGTTGCTCCTAATTTATAGGCTCCCGGCAAGGGGGCCCCATCAGGTGAAACTACCACCACTCCAAGCCATTACCCACTTGTTGGCGGCACCACCCAAAAGTCTAATCTCCACCCTTCCTCTTCCTTACATTGCATGCTTTCGTCGGGCATGCAGCAAAGGTGTTTGCTATGACACTCCTTTTAATTTACTTTTGAGCTACAAACTTTAAAAAAAACCTCTGAGAGTATAGCCATCCATCTTGCAGTTTTGCCAATGATAGCTTTTTTTTCTTCCGAGCAGAGTCGCGGAAGAGTAGTATGAGGAAAGTGTTTACAGTCTATGAAGCTGCTTCGGGCCAATCCGTTAATTACGGAAAATAAGGGATCTTCTTTAGTCGAAATCCCGGGACACATGTTGCAGGGAAGCGGGTTTCGCCAATTTTTGGCGTGTCTGATTGCAGCTACTTAATACTAGAAGATATCGGAATGCCATCCTTGTGGGCAGAAATAGAAGACTTATCTTCAAATTCTTTCGCTATAGAATTCCTGATAACTCTGTTTTGGGGGACTCAAATAAATTCCTCACTCAATGGCACTGGAACGAAGGCTACTTTAGCCAAAAACGGATTTCATATCTTAGCCAGAAGTGCCCTCACTCTCTTTCTTACACATGGCTGAGCGCTCTGAAGCAAAAACTTATCCTCGCAGGCTTGACTTGCTTGCAGGAACTTCATATATCTCTTTTGCCTTTTTAAATCCAATTGCAACCCCAACCCCGGGAAGGTAACAGATTTAAGGGGAGGGGTTGCAGATAGAGATAACCCACTAGGCACTCGTACTAGAAATATGATGTTACCCTTTGGGACAGAGACGTCACACTTATTACCTCCTGGTAAAGGAAAACTAGGCAAGAGATGCGGGAATAGTCGGGCTCAATAGCAAGAGCAACCACTATTTTGATTTAAAGCTTTTCTCCAGTCGTTACAGGGAATTGGGAAATGACTGTAACGGAGCTCGCCTGGAAATTTTTGACTCGAATGGACCGCTTACTTTAGACGCTATCAATTGCCTCCTATCCAACCACATGGAAAGACTTAGCACTCGCTCTAATACTGGGAATCTAACCGGATGGGTTAGCTTAGGCCTACAAGGAAGGCCCCTCACACTATACGGTATGGCTGTAACCGGGCGCTTATTTTGTGAATGGCCATACTTTCTTTTTTTAATTAAAGACTTATAAACGGCTTTTGCCCTTTCTCCCGCCAGCTTGAAAGGGACCCTGGAGAAGATAAATGGCTGAGTGGAAACTTATAAAAGGGGGATTGCAATAGCATAGAAGTGAATCAATGGTTGGCAAATAGCTGCCATACAACAGGAGAGGGGGGCAAGAACCATAACTGGCAAAGTGGATTGTGCTTATTTGTTGAGAGCGGGGCCGGTAGAAGTTTTGTCGCGTGGTTACTTAAGCTCCCTTCGGAATCAAGCTCGGGGATGAAAGCAGGCAGGTAGAAGTTTGGCCGGTTTTTTTTTTTGATGAATAAGTTGATTATATTCACAAAAAGAAGGAACCCCCCAATACAAAAACTTCTAACAAACTACTCACCAACTTATGCTTTACCTATTTACAATTATAGGTATGCTACTATTTCTATTCTCATCTTATTTCCTTTAGCAAAGACCAAAATCTCCTCTCTAAATTTTCCCACTATATCTGCACTATGCTTTTTAGCTCCTGTAAACACTCTTTACATCTTTCCAACCCTTTCCATGCTGACAATAACCTCCAAAACAGCCTTTTAAGTTTCATTGCCAACTATCACCATTCCAGGTTTTTGTCACTGCAATCATGTCCACCCCGGCACAGCTACAATCTCAGGCAGAAAATTCCGGTTTTAATCCTTGAAGTGAATCACAGGCTGTGAACAGATGCTCCTAGTTCATCCAATCGTCTACACAGCACACATATGACATCAACTCCCGGATTCCAGCATTTGACTTTATCCTTTGTAGCTAACCTGTATTTATTATCAGCCAAGCTGTGATAGACCTTTAGGGGTAACATAACCCGACCATATTAATTTGTGCCAATCAGTCTCACTCTTTTTGTTCTGATCACCTCCCATACTTCAGGTAACTTAAAAACCCTTTGGGATATATTTTCCATTCCACGTAGCTCCCCTCAGTGTCAACATTCCATAAATGAATCGAATAGAATCTCTCAGTTTCAAGAGGCGTTTCTAGTGCCAGATCCAGAGGTGAACCTGACATCCCGAAACTTCTCCTTTCAACTTAAGCCTTTAGCCAAGCAATCCACAATGAACCTGGGCTTAGCCCAATATAGCCATATATTGGCTAAGTCAGGTTATGTTTGTTGAGTTCCATGTTCTGAAATCTCTCATCCCAATCCTCCTTCTTCTTTAGGACAGCAACCTTTGCCTTCCATGACCCACTTCATAGCCCACAAAAAAATGTACAGACCTTTTCAACCTCTTTAATAACAGCAGAAGGGATCACAAAATTAGACATCCAATATTGAAGCACAACTCTATAACAGATTCAATAAACTGAATTTTTCTGCATATGACAACTTCCTAGCTTTCCAATCCGCACTCTATGAGTTATTCTGTCCCCCAAAGCCTTCCCAAACACATCTTCTGAGTTTACCAGCAGTTAAAGGGACTCCAAGATATCTAAGGTAATTTCCTTTCCTTACAAAATCCTGAGATACTAACCAAACTTTCCTCATTGCTTGTTGAACACCAGCCAAGTAAATAGTACTTTTTTATGGGTTAAATTGAGACCTGAAATCTTATGAAACTCATGCAAAATATCTGTTACCTTCTTCCAGCCCCTTCAGTTGCTTTGGTAAAGATAAGCAAATCGTCGCAAAGCTCAGGTGAGAAACCCCAGCTGCCTTACATTGTGGATGAAAATGAAAAGCTTTTGGGACTTGATAGCTTGAGCAAACAGACAATCAGACTTCCATTGAGATCGCGAACAGGTAAGGATAGATTGGATTCTCTTGCCTTAAGTCTCTCCAGCAGGGAAGTAACCCTTAAGCGTACATTTACTTTTAATTGATATCATGGTTTGATTTAAAACAAGCTTCAATCCACCCTACATATTGATCTAGGAATTCATAGCTTTAAGGGTACTCAGTCCCAAATTCCCATTCAACGAGTCAAAAGCTTCATGAGGTCAACCTTCATAGCAAATCTCGGGGAAAACACCTGATTTCTTATAGTTTTTTCAGCAAACTCATGGGCTAACAGAACACCATCCCCTATCTTCCTACCCTTGACAAAGATGTTTGTGTTTTGCTTATAAGATAGGCAGCCCCCAATGACAGCCTTTTAGCTAGAAACTTTGGGACACTATCTTGTATAAACGTTACAACAAGATATAGGCCTAAATCTTTCATATCCGCAGCATGTGTCTTCTTGGGAAATCAGAGCCAAAAAAACAGAGTTTACAGATAAAGCATCACCCCCTTCTCAAAGAAATACTGCATCCCTCTACAACTTCACCACAATCAACCCCCAGTGTTCTTGTAGAAAAAAGCATTAAAACCATCAGGCCAAGGGCCTTCCCCCCAGCCATACCAAAAACAGCCTTTCTAACTTCATCAAAAGTCACAGGGCAAATCAAATTCAATTGCTGAGCTTTGTCAACCCTTTTTTGAATTAAGTCAGAAAGATTCTCCATTAGAGACTCCAGCACTACTCCTAGGAGCTTAGTGTAAAAACCAATTTCTACATTAGTATTTTCATCCAAAGAATCAACCCCATATCACCATCTTCATTTCTAACTTGCCTTATAGTATTCATAGCATATTGGACTTTGCATAGTTGAAAAGTACCTTGTGTTGCTATCTCCTAATTTAATCCAAACCAACGAGATTTATGCCTCAAAAAAACTCTCTCCAGCTTGTACAAGCTGGACATATTCTTCCTAAAAGGCATGCACTCTCCTCAAATTACCATCTGATGGGGTATTGAATAAAATAGTTTTAGCACTGATTGACTTCCCTTTCGCTTTCTTTGGCCCTCTATGAATATCTGAAAAAGCACTCAGCATTTAACTTCTTCAACTTACTTTAAGGAGCTGAGTTTCTTGCAAATCCTATAAAAAATATCACCATGCAAATCCGTTTCCAAACTCTCTCACAATGCTTCTATAATTTGGATGACCTGACCAATAAGAAAAGAATTTAAAAGGCTTCGGTGAGTATCATTATCAATTGCAGTGTCCAAAAATGGGCGACAGTGTTTCAGATTCACTAGAGGGTGGGGACATTAGCCTTACTCCAAGGCAAAGTATTCTGCCAAGCAACATTAACAAGAAACCTGCCCCAATTTCCTTGCAATAAGATCATCAGTCCTATTGTTTATCCACGTATATACAGGGCATCTAAAATATGGTCTCAAAATTCACAGTCCCTCACACAGTCTCTAAATCATCCATGCTATCAGAGCTTGCAGGGACATTAGAGGTTTCCCGAAGGATCAAGGAAAACATTGAAGTCCCCTAGGGACACCAAGGCTTTAGAATTCTGTCTTAGCCTTCTCAGATTGTCATAAAGCTTCTCCTCTCCCTCTATCCGTGGATGGGATAGACAAAGGTAAAGTACAGGGGAGTATGCAAGTTAACCTTAAAATGAATGTACTGAGAGTTAACATCTTCCACTTGAAGCGGGACATCTTTCTTCCTAGTAACAAATTTTCCCTAAATTTACCATCAAATGCAATTCAACATTCCAACCTCAAGCCTTTTTCATAAAGATCAATAGTTTTAATTTTTTCCCTTTACTCGAGGTTCCATAATAGCAACTATGTCTAACTTATAGTATTTAATAAAAAAAATAACAGCTAATTTTTTACTAGGTTTATTGAACCCTCCGTGTTCCAGGCTAGCACTTTTTATCTACGCTTGTTCTTTCTGGTTTTAACCCCTGAAAACACCTTTGCAACACCTTCTTGGAATTCTTACTTTCCACCATCTTATCCGGGCCCTTTCATCACTGCTAGCCTCAGCTTCCTCCTCCGAACAGCTACCAATTTGACCTTCAATTTCAGGAATTATTTCCAGCTCAGGGCTACTTGGATTACCAAGCTGGCCAGATGACTCCTCCCCTTGCACAGAAGCCCCAGAGTCATTACCTGGCCCCCCTCCAACCCCTGCACACCAAACACTAGATTTCCCGGTGCTTCCGTCCTCAGTTGGAGATGCAGAAGCATTGCCAGTTCCAGCATCCGAGGCAGGCAAAAACGTTGGGTTGGGATGCAGATACAGCCTGCAAAGCCTTATCAAATTCTTCTTCCTATATTTCCTTCTTTTTTTCGTCTTACTGTTCCTGGCCCTGCACTCGAAGTAGATATAGCAAGTAACATTCTCAGAATTGCCAGGATACAAACCTTAGCAGCTTCCACCGGGATATCTGGCAGAGCCTTTTCCCCCGAAAAAGAAACCTCAGAGATCCTCCCTTTGTGTATGCTCTTTAACAAACCCCCACTTTTTTCCCGGCACAGTTCCTTCCTTTTGACCCTCGTTTGCTTATTTCCCCGGTTGGAAGCTTTGCACCCAATAATTTTATTTCTTTTCCTTCAACCCAATAAACCCCTGGAATGCCCCCATTGCCCCCCAAAAACACAGACCGAACATTCCTCCCTCCTAACATATTTTTTCAAAGGCTTACCCCAATTTTCTTTAAACCCAGTGTGCCGTCTACGTGAAAAGAACCGGGATCTTTTTAAGAAGGCCCCATCGGCGTGCTTAGGGTAAAACTCAACGGTTTAAATAACACTTACCAACTTCTTAACCCCAAACCCCCAAAGTTAAGGATATGCCAGGACCTTCTAAACCCGTCACACAATTGAACGATTGGAATTAAAAAGGTAAAAGTTACCGCTAGAACGAATGGTTCCCGGCCCTTATAACCCCAAAGGGCCCCTTGTCTCCCCCCCCAACGAAGGGTGAGAAATCAAGTCTGGGGGGACTAGAGTCCCGGGAAAACGGTACTTAAGGGGTCTTTTGAGGTCGGGGACGTTTGGGTATGTGGGGTTGAAGTTGCAAAGAGGGGACAGTGAACAGTCCCAAAAAAGTGCTGTTTTTGGGCCCCAAAAGTGCGCAGGGAATTTTGGAAGGCCAGGCGACTTTTAATCAATTCAGAAAAATTTCGGCTGAATATTCAAAATGTGCCCCTTTTTTGGGGGGAAAATGTGCGCGGCGAATTTGGCATGCCAGGCGACATTTGTGCATAAAAGGACGAAATTGCAGGGAAAAATCCGAATTTTCCCCCCCTTCTTTCTTTTTCCCCCGAAATTGTTTTTGCAAACCCAAAAAAAACCCCCCTTTTCTTCAAACCTCGTTTCCCGGGGTTGAGAGCCGATTGCGTCCGTTGTTGCTAGGGTTCGTGGCGATGAGAGGAAGAGATGCCCCTAGAGGTTCTGGTATTTCGGATAAGTGTGTCGGTGAAGAGGAGAATAGTAGTTTTGGTGTCGGAGGGTTGGGCTGTTGGGTTTCTAGAAGAGTTTTAGAGCTCGTTTCTTGAGGTGAGGGTTTAGGACGATAGGTAGTCGGCGGTGTGGGAGTTACAATTCAGACTAGAAAAATGTAGGGCCTTTATGAAATTGAAAGAGAGTAAAAAGGGGGAAAAACTGGGTTTGCAATTGATTGTTCTGTGAAATATGCGTTTTGATGAGTTGGGGTTTGTTAAATTTATGGGTTGGTTTTGATTGTGGCTGTTTGTGTGATTTTGATTGGGGGGAAATTTATTAACTGGGTGATAAATTTATCGAAATGTAAAAGGGGAAGGGGGACGGGGTTTTGAACTGGAATTTTGAAATTATGCTATTTTCAGTTTGTGGTTCGGAGGGTGGTCCCGCCAATGTGGGTGCCCCTTAATTTATGAAAAAGGTGGATGGCCCACCAATGTTTTGGATCCCAAAGAAGGGGGGTCAGGAGGGGGAAAATTCGATCAGAATGGTTCCCTGTACTGCAGGGGGGGGGTGGGCGGGGAGTAGCGTTTAAACCTTAAAATGTTTGTTTTCCCTGGGAGGGGTTTTTAATGTCTGCAATGTGTGGTTATGTTGATGTGGGATACTGAATGGTTGGTTGTGTTGGGTTTATGTGATGTTGGGATTGAGATGATGCTTGGTGTTAAAGTAGAATTTTGAAAGTGCCCTTTTAGGTAGAATTTTATGTTGTGTTGAAGATGGTTTTAAGTGTTTAAAGGGGGTAGAATTTTGATTATAATTTGGGTAAAAAGAATTTGGTAAAGGGGAATTTGTACGTGGGAAAGGGGCAATAGAACGGTCGTGGAATTTATTATGGGGAAATTTGGTTGGGGAATTGGAAAATGGAATTGAGTAATGGAATTGGGTGTTCTGAATCAGAGCTAGTTGGCGAGGTTGTATGATGAATTTTAGGAAATGATGTTGTGGGGGTGGTGATTGATTTTTTTGTTTGTGATTATTGTAATAATGTTGGGAGTCTTGGTGTGGGTTTGGGGAAATGGTTGAGGTGAACGGGGAGTTGAATTTGGGCGTTGGGTAGGGGAAACTGTTAGTGAAAATGTGAACTAGATTGATTAGGTGGTTTAACTAGTAAAAAGTAATAGGGGTTGAAATGGAAATTGGTTTTTTGATTGTTATGGTTGTGTGATTGTTGGTTGACTTGTGTGGGGTAGTTGACTAGTGGTAGGAATGGGAGTGAGGAGTTAAATAGACTTAAAACAGAATTGGTCTTGATGAACCTATGAGAGTAAAAACTGAAAAATTGTTTGTGTTTTGAAGTATGATGATGGGATTTATGTTTTGGTGGGTTGGGATGAAAGTTGTACCCTAATGTATTTGATTAGAAATGTGAGTAGGATGGGGTGGATGTGATGAATTTTTTATGATTGTGTTTATTATTCCCCCCCCCCCCCTTTTGTGGTTAGATAGAAATTATTTTCTAGAATTGGAACATGTTTGGTGTTGGAACTAAAAACATGGAAATTGTGGGTGGAATACGATGTTGGGGATTTGATGTGGCTTTTGACGTGTAATTTGGGTAGGGGTTGTACAGTGGAATCGGGATTGTGAAATGGATTGGTGGGTTTATGAAATGTTTTGCGGATGAGGTGATTGTTGTGGTTGGCTTTGAGTTGAGGTTTTTCTTGATTAAATGGGAAATTTAATTGATAGAACCGGAAGGGGCCAACGTTACCCCAACCCAATATCATTGTGTTAGAGTCCGATTCCTGGGGGGGCTCCCATGCAGGGAGTTAGTGGTTGAAATCTAGTTGAGGGAAAGGGTCCGATGGGTGGTCGGGGGATAGCTCTGGGGGAAGGATCCCCTTTGGGGATGCGCGTGTTATCTCCTACGGGGAAAGATCCCCGGGGTTGGATGATGTGATGGCGGGGGGGTAGCGGGGGAAAATCCTTTTTTGGGCCCCCAAATTTAAATACCCAGTTAAATGAAATTTGAATGTGGTTGTGTTGTGCTGTGTGAAAAAGGAAAATGAGTGTTGGTGTGTATATGTGAGTGCGGTATGTGATGGCGAAATGTTTGTAATGGTGTGAATGGTCGGATTGATTGTGAATTGGGGTTGTGTAATGCAAGAGTTGCGGGGTTTGTGTTAAGTGGGTTGATGTTATGATGATGATATGAATTGTGGAGGGTTAAATTTAGGCGTTAAGTACTTAAATGAAAACCCCTAGTTTTTCCCTTAGGGTGATTAATAGCTCACTTAGGGGAATTGGGATGGGTTTAAATGGGGTGTGTTGAATGGAAGGGTTTTTGTGATTGTGGTGTATGTAAAAATGCTGATATGTTCTTGGATCGTTTTGTATTATAATGTTGAACGTTTTTTTTTTAAAGTTCTTTGTTTTTTATGGGTTATTGGGGAGGAAAGGGTGTTGTTTTGGGAAACCACCCTATGTGATCACTTGGGACTTTTTTGGGAAAATTTAAAAAACTGGTAAAGGTTGGTTGATTCCCATTTTTGGGTTTGGTCCGTGGGGTTTTTGGGGGTCATTTTCAGGTTGGTTTCGGCGAATATTTAAAACCCAGTGGGTTCACTCGGGTTTCTTGGGGAAGCTTGACCCCCCCCCCCTTTTTTCTCTTTTCAGGGTTTGGGGGGAGTTCGGGGGGAAAGGTGCGGGTTTGGGTTGTAAAAGTGAAAAAATTGGGAGTTTTGTGGAGTGAAAATTTTTTTTAAATTTTTAGTTTTTCAGTTGACTTTGGGGGGTTTTGGGAAAATTTTTTTAAATCGTTTGGGTTTTGGTTTCGGATTTCGGTTTTTATGAAATGAAGGCCTTCAGTTGTTTTAAAACTTTTTATGGAGAGTTGTTTCTTTTTTCCGTTTTGGCGTTTTACTTTTCTTTTAAAACTGGTTTTCAAGTGCAATCAAACCCGGGTTTGAAAACCCGGGTTTAACTCGGGTCGGTTTTGGGGCGGGTGTTTCAGTGGGGATCAGAGCCTGGTTAGTGGGGTGCTTTTGTTGGGGATTCGTCTTTCTTCTAGAGGGGTAATTAACCTGTAGGGGGGGGGGATGAAGCATCGGCAAAGGCCCAAATTTCTAGGGATTTTTTAAATCGTTTTTAAAATGGGTTTGGGGGGTTTTTAAAGGAAAGTGTGTTAATTTGAAAAGGGAAAATGATTTGAAAAGAAAGGATTTCTGAAAATTGGTTTAACTGAAACGTTTTGTGTCCTCCTGTAGTGAAGGGGTGGCGGGTAAATGGGGTGGAAAATTGTAGAGGTTGGGAAATTGGTTAGAAGGTAGAGCCTTGTAGAATTTGGTAAGGGAGAGAGTGCTTGAGGGTTGTGATTTTTTTGGGTCGAAGGTGTTGCTTAATGTTCTTTTTGGTGTGAGTGTGCTTTGTTGAGCTCTTGCTTTGTGGTTGTCTTTGATGGTTTTGTTTGATTGTGTTTTGGTTGGTTTTGTTGTGATTTTAGTCCCGTTGGGTTCGGTTGTGGTTTGTTGTTAGGTAGAAGTTTGAGGTGTGGGGGAGTAGTGCCCTTAGAGGTGTGTGTTGTGGAGCCGTTAAAAAGGGGTTTCGGGAGGTGATGTGATCCTTGTGTTGCGGCGTTATGCTGTGATTTTTGGATTCTTTGTGGCAAGTGGGTTGGATTTCGGGGACGAAATCTTTAAAGTTGGGGAGCTTGTAACTCCCGCCCAACCGAAGGGGGGGAGAATAAAATTCTGGGTGATAGAGTCCCGGGGGAAACGGTTTAAGAGGGCTTTGAGGTCGGGACTTTTGGGTAGTGCCGGGTAAAGTTGCAAAAGGGGGGGAAAGTAAACGTACCAAAAGTGTGATTTGGGCCCCAAATTTGGGCAGGCGCACTTTTGGGAAGTGCCGGCGCACTTTTCAATCAATTTTCAGCAAAATTTCGGTGAATATTCAAAATGTGCTCTTTTGGGGGTAAATGTTTCGCCGGCGCACATTTGGGATGCCAAAAGGGGACATTTGTGATAAAAAGGAAATTGCCCCGGAAAAACCAGAAATTTCCCCTTCTTTTTTTCCCGAAAATTTGTTTTTTACAAAACCAAAAAAACCCCTTATCTTCAAACCCCGATTCCGGGGTTGTAGAGCTCCGATTTGCGATCCCTTTGTTGCTAGGGTTCGTGGCGATGAGAGGGAAAAGATCGCACCTTTGGGGGTTTTGGTATTTCGGAGTAAGCTGTGTCGGTGAAGAGGAGAATAGCTACGTTTTTTTGGTGTTGAGAGCTTTGGTGTTGGGTTTCGAAAAGTTTAAAACTGTCTTCTTGTCAGGGGAGGGTTTAGCGTAGTAGGTAGTTGGTGGGGTGAGGATTACAATTCGACCTAGAAAAAAGTAGGGGCTTGCATGAAAATTTAAAGAGGTTAAAAAGGGGAAAAAAAATGTTCGCAATTGATTGTTCGGAAAAAAAGTTTTGTGATTGTTGGATGTTTGTAATTGAGGAGGGATGATTGATGGCTTTTTGATGTTTTGATTGGGGGAAAAGATTAAAATTTTTGTAAAAAATCGAAAAGAAAAAGGATAGGGGGGGTTGTTAACATAGAATTTTTTTATTATGTATTGTCCGGCCCCCCCCCCTTGCGGGGGTGGTTGCCAATGTGGGGTCGCCCCTTTAAATTTTGAAAAGGTGGATGGCTCCCAAAGTGTGGTATCCCAAGAAGGAGTAGGAGGGTAACTCTACGATCATGAATGGGTTCCCCTGTACTTAGGTGGGGTGGGCCGTGGGAGTAGCCGTTTACCCCAAAAAGTTTGTGCCGTGGGAGGGTTGAAGTCTTGCAAGTTGGTTATGTGTGATGTGGGGGAAATGAATAGGGATTTTGTTGGTTATGTGATGTTGGGATTGAGATGAGTTGGTGTTAAATTTTTGAAAATTTTTCAACCCGGGGCCTTTTTGGTAGAATGATGTTGTGTGGGAAAGGTTGTTAATGTGTTTAAAGGGGGAGACTTAGATTATAATTGGCTTAAAAAAATTGGTAAGGGAATTTGTAGTGGAAGGGACAATAGACGGTAGTGGGTTGATTATGGAATTGGTTAGGGGAATTGGAAAATGGAATTGGTAATGGGAAATTTGGGTGTTCTGAATGCATGAGTAGTTGAGCTGAGGTTTTAGAAATGAATTGTTTGGAATGATGTTGGGTGTGGGGATTGATTTGGTCTTGTGATTTTTGTAAAAAGGTTTGGGGTCTTTGGTGTGGATTGGGAAATGGGGAGATAAGAGGGGGGTTGAATTGGTCGAATTTTGGTAGGAATCTTTTTAGATGAAATTGTGAATAGATAGTAAAGGGGTTTAAACTAGTAAGCTCATAGGGGAGTTGAAATGGTAAATTTTATGTTGTCTTGATTGTTATGGGTTTTGTGATTGTTGGTTTATTGTGTGAGTGTATGGTTGACTGATGGGTAGGAAGGAGTGAGGAGTTGAATAGACTTAGAACAGAATTAGCTTGCATGAATATGAGAGTAAAACTGAAAAATTGTTTGTGATTGAATATGTGACTGCGGATTTTTTGTTTGATGGGGGGGGTTGGGATAAAGTTGATAGCTAATGTATTTGATTGAAATGTGAGATAGGATGGGGTGGATGTGAGAATTTCTAGATTGTGTTTATTATTGCCGTTTGTGGTTAGACTGAATTATACCAGAATTTGGGAAAATAGAAAAGGGCTGGAAAATAGAAATGGAATTGTGTGGTGGAATCCGATGGGGGATTGTGATTGGGATTTGATGAATTTTGTAGTGGAGTTTAAAT
>JAVBHU010001001.1:0-12608 GCA_034768395.1 Linum lewisii | reverse complement strand
AAAAAAAACAAAAGCCCAACTTAATTTCAGCTTGTGCTGCAAAACTTTGAGATAAAAGTGGAAAAAGATCCACTATCCAGGGTTTGAGTCTTGGAGTTGGAGATGCAGAGAGAGAGAGAGGGCAATTAGGAGAATTCTCAGGGATGAACACAATTCCATCCATCCAATTATTAACATAATTAGCCCCCCAAAAAGGTCAAAAAAATAATAAATAATAAGTATATGTAAATAGTACAGTAAAAGCCTCCCCCTAGGCCCCACAATCATTCCTTTCTTCAACATTATAGAATGGCAACATCTGTAAATCTGAAAAAAGTGAAATAACTATTTTTCACGAATAATAGAGCAGTTAGAAGGGACACAAATGAAGTGTGAATACAAAAGAAAAGATTGGACGATAAAAAAAAAAAAAAAGTGATAATTTCTCTGCTTTCATGTATATCTATATCACATTCATTTTCATCAATATGTACAACAACAACCTCGTAACAGCAAAAAAAAAAAAAAAAGAAAACCAAGAGAATAGTATTTGCTTTTAATAATCTAACTAGTAATTACTTACAAATAACAAATTAATTACACAAAATCTTGTTCACCACTACACCAGCCCCTCACCAAAAACAGAGGGATTGTTGGGGGTTTCTTCTTACTATTACTATAATTTTTATTTATATCTTCATCCCCTTTTTAAACCTCTCTTTACTAATTAATAAATTCATACAGGACAGACACAGTAGTTTGTTTTTGGTAGAGATAGCTAGGAAGTTTTAGTTAGTCTTTTGTTTTTTTTTTTTTAACACGCTGCTGAAGGATTAGCAAGAGGAATAAAGAAATGAGACTTGGTAGGGCCCTGGAGGAAAGTGCTAATGGAAGGGGCCCGGTTGCGATGGGGAGGCGGCAGATGATCCAGCTCCGATTCTTTCACCCAAGAGGGGCAGATAGTGAGAAGTTTTGCAAAAAAAACTGGCATGTGCATGTAAAACGGGGAAACTGCTGCTGCTGCTTGGTGGAACTGTCAAGTTTAAAACCTTCAATTCCTGAAGCTCCTTTTGTACCTCCTGTTTTTCATCTGTTAGGTCTCGCAGCACTTCTTCAAAAACTCGCAATCAACTTCCGTCTGCTTTAGCTTTTTTCCTGCCATCACCGCCCCATTTAATTAACGAAAGGGCCCCACACACACGTATATTTGACTTGTAATTTCTTTTATTAGATGTGGGCCTACAAAGCGTTAATCTGATTGGATGATATTATGTAGAATAAGGGAGAAAGTGAAGATATACCTGGCTCGTCGGTTCTGAAAACCCAAACTCTCAACCTGCCTCGCCCGTAATCCCAACTGCTTGCCAGAGCTTGCTTTGCTTCTGCGCCAAAAAAAAATTGAGCCCAGGAATAATTAATTAATCACTAATCAAACCCAGAAATATTATATACATAACGATTGAATCACGAACATGAATTATTAAGAGATCTACTAACAGGGTTAAGTGTGGAGTGGTGGTTGAAGCTATCCTCCAAGAGGGCGGACTGGTCTTTAGTGAGGCGGAGCTTTTTGCGGACGGATCCGGCAGCATCGTCCATCGTCGACGTCGCTGTTCCTGGAGGAGACCCTCTGATCAGCTTCCATCTCCTCCGTAGTACTCATGCTTAGGTCCCTTTCCCTCTTCATCACTACTACCTTACTAGCACCGCTGGCGGCGGAGAAGGAGGAAACCGCGCTTAAGGAGGCGACGCCTGACGCAGCTGGTGGTCGTCGGCGAGTAATCTTTCTTGATGACTTGGTCATGAGTGTTATTATAAGGATTGAGATGAGCTTGATCGGAGACTAGGACGGTGGAGGAAGATAGGAGGGTGAGGGTGAGGGGCATCAGCGGAGTTGTTTGGATTTCCGGCGTGGATCAGATGGTGGGAATCAGGAGTAGGAGAAGGAGAGGGATGATGAGAAGATGAAAGGGTTAGACCGAGGAGAAGAGCGTGATCATCGATTGAAGAAGAAGAAGAAGAAGCCATTACTGAGCAACAAGAGAGAGTCACACAGAAAAGCACGGGTTTCAGAGAGAGAGATGAATAGTTGGTGGGGGAGGGAGGGGAAGGAAGAAGAGAGAGGGGGGATGGGAGGAGGAGTAAGGTGGTGTATTTATAAAGAAAAGAAAAGAAAATGATAGGGAAAATGAAAGAGAGGAGAGTTTGTGACAAAATATGGTTGGACGTTGGAGAAAGAAAGGTCAAAAGAACTCATGACTTGGGAGAGGGCTTTTAACTAAAATAAATAAAAAAAAATTAACTATTAACCTAAATAAATACGTTTCTAAACTATTTATTTCTGTAAATAAAATCGCCCCGGCCATAGGCGATATCGCCCCAGCCTTAGGCGATATCGCCCCAGCACCGAGGATTGTCACCCGTGACTCGTGATTAGATTCGGTTGAGTCACGGGTGTGAAAATAGCCAAGGGCTAGGCGATATCGCCTAGGGCAATGGGCGATATCGCCTTATACATAGGCGATATCGCCTACATCTTGGATCACTAACCACCCTATAAATTCCTTGTTATTTCGGGGTTAGTCACCAAATCGAAAGAACTAACATTCTAAAATGGCCGACTACACTTTGTCACGAGAATTCCGAATCCAAGTTTTCTGGGGGGGCCGTATCGTTCAGGATTGGACCGGCTTATCCTACGAAGGGGGAAATAATGTTCGTCTGAAGATGACCAAGCGAGGCGACCTATGATAGTGTGGTTACCGTGTTTCGGCGGAAAATGGGTCTTGGAGCGGATCAGATAATCCAGTCATTTGTCTGGAGAATGCCGATATACAGTTCTGAGGGAAATCTGTCGCATTTCGTTTCTAGGCCGATATCGGACGACAAACGGCGTACAAGTCATATACGACTTAGTTCGCGTCAACCCATTTTTCGAAGTTGCCGAGTTGTACGCCTTGATGGAAGAGGAGCCGTCTCAGTTCTCCGATTTCTCGGGGGTCATTCCAAATCAGATGGCAGAGCAGAGCCAAACGTATGATGGGGAATACATGGCGACCAGTCATATCGGTCCGGAGTTCCAGGAGGTTGACCAAGAGGGGTTGGCGCGAGATGAATATGTCAGCACTGACGATTCTGGAGATGAAAGGAGCCATTGCTCGGCGGATGAAGGGAATCCCAAACGTCGATGATGACATTGGCCAAACGACGAGGAAGACGACGATGAAGAAGGGGGAGCCACAGCAAATAGCGTGGAAGTTTATGTGCCACTGGAACATGCCACGAGCGAGGGTGACGACTGTGACGACATTATGACAATCTCCAACACCTACTCCATGGACAGACGCTTCCAGATCCCAGCGAAGGCGTACTGGTCGGTGGAGATGGAATTCTTCTTGGGTCAGACATTCTCTACCAAAGGTCAACTGATGTCCCTAACGAAGAGCCAAGCAGTCATCCGCAACTATAAGTACAGGGTAATCACTTCCAACCCGAAGGAATGGGCCATCAAGTGCATCGACCCGACGTGTCCTTGGAGGATGCGTTCTACACTTAGCAACAGATATGGATTCTGGATAATACGACAACTCAACAACGGCCCACAGTTGTGACCGGTCAACGATACTAGGGCCCCACCCACAGCTCGATGTCACGCTGATCTCAGATGCAATCATGCACATTGTGCGCAGAGAGCCGGGGTTGAAAGTTGAGACAGTTATTGATTGCATTCTGGAGAAGTACCACCGCAAAATATCGTACCGGAAGGCGTGGTTTTGGCAAGCAACGTGCTGTCGAGAAGCTGTACGGAGACTGGGTGGCATCATACAACAACATTGAGACAATCCTGAATGCTATTTGTCTCACGAACCCCGGGACACGGTACGAGATCAGAACCAACCCGGCGGGTAACAATAGGATGTTCAAGAGTGTGTTTTGGGCGTTTGGCCCATGCATAGAAGCCTTCAAGCACTGCGCTGGGGTCATGATCATTGACGGCACATTCCTCACGGGCAAGTACAAGCAAGTGTTGTTGATGGCTAGTACATTCGATGGGCAACATCGGATTGTTCAATTGGCGTACGCCATAGTTGACCAAGAGGATTACGATAATTGGAAGTGGTTCATGGAGAATCTACAGAGACATGTGACCAATCGGGCCAACATCACAATCATCAGTGATCGACACAAGGGGATAGCAGCGGCAAATGCGCAACATTGATCGAGGGTGGGTATGGAGGTGGTGTCTACGCCATTACGTAAGCAACTTCAACAAGAAAACACCGCAACCAAACTTTAAAATCTCGCCTTTGGAACTTAGGTATTTGTCAACTTGTTTACGGTGTATATTTGAACTTAACTAATATAATATTCTCATACAAACTAGATGTTCATAGAAGTCTTCATCGCTACCCGCAGGAATAGAAGGGAATGTGCGGAAGTTTGAGGCAAAGAAGGCAGAATGGTTGGCGATCCATGATGAACAAAACGTACGGGAGCCAAAATGGGTGAATGAGGACCTACCCTTATGGAGCTTGGCCTATGACAACACTGAGGGAGGCGGTGCTCGGTGGGGAACCATGACGACCAACGCGCAAGAATGCGTGAACGGAGTACTTAAGGGCGTGCGACGTTTGCCCATGTCTTCTGTGATCGAGCACACATTCCATCGTATGGTCAAGTATTGGCATAGGCGCCGTGGGGAATACCAGGGAATGTTGGCAGAAGGGAACGCGTATACGAAGTACTGTCAGAAATTAACCGAAGAATCTACGTCAAGTTCCGTCAGACACTACGTGCTGCCGTACGATGCGGCTAACGGGGTTTACGAGGTTAAGTCTGGTCCAAACAATCAGAACCGTAGCGGTAATAATAGCTACGTTGTTCGGTTCGATAGGCAGTCGAATCGTAAGGGGACTTACACATGCGGGAAGTTCCAGGGGTACAAGGTACCGTGCTCCATGCTGTAGCTTGTTGCACATTTGCTGGTGCTAACTGGCACAACTACGTCAGCCCCTTCTATCTGGTATCCAAGACCCAGCTAGTGTATGCTCAGTCATTCCAACCAATACTGGGTCCTAAAGACTGGATCCCACACACAGGCCTACCAGTGATCCCGCAACCTCATCTTTTTCGTGGACAGGGTCGTCCACGACACTCTCGAATCAGAAACGAGATGGATTGGCGTGAGGAGGGTTCGCCCAAGTAAGTGCAGGACATGCGGGCGCGTGGGTCATAATGCAAGGACATGTGGAAGGAGACGGGACAGTGCTGGGGCGTCTTCTAGTAATCAAGCGTGAAATAAAATAGTGTATCTGTAACGTTTTTATCTCGGTTCGTTTAATAAAATAGTAGTCACTGTAGGCATAGGCGATGTCGCCTGTGACATGGACGAGATCGCCTGGGTCACGGGCGATATCGCCTGTGCCACAACAGGGGGCAGTGTGCATCATAAAACCCTCCCATCACCAGCTTCCAAACACACACCACTACTTTCAATTTTTTCGAATTCAGTTTCCATCCACCTCGGTCACACTATGGTGTTCACACATGGGGAAAGAAGTAGAGCTCGCGATAAAGGTAAATAACATGTCTTGTAAATAACCCGTCTACTTCACGTTTTGCACTAATTACAATTGCTATTCTCGTGTAGTTTCAGAAGTTGATCGTATAATGTACAAGCTGAAGAAACCTCAGGAAGACCTGTTCGAGTATGAGCTAAGTGAGGTGAATTGCTGGTGTGATTTGAGGGCAACAAGATCCATTCAACTGAAGGATCTCGAACCCTATTTTGGGTGTCCGCTTGAGAGGGAGGTATAAAGAATTGAATGATTTTCTTAATTTGTCACCTATCCCATTAATATTTCCTAACCAGCATGTTTCGTTGCCATTTTGTAAAGAACAAGGGTTGTGGTTATTTTGAAACATTGGTGGTTCGGGAGGCTGTGGACAAGATCAGAAGGGAGAAGGACAATATAATTCGGGCGAAGGACAAAGAACTTGATCGAGCTAAGAGGGAGACCCAAAGGATCGTTAGGGAGAAGGACGAGATGATTCGACAACTGAACCAGAAAATCAAGGAACAACAAGAGCTTATGAATTTCATTATGAGAAACCCTCGGACCTGAACCGTGTTAGAACTGTTGTTTATGTAATTTGCGTAGTGAAGTTTGTTATAATAAAATGTGGCGCAGTGTTCCATCCACAACAAGATCGAAATGGTTGAATTTCATTGCAAAAACATTAACAGCGAAAATGACATGAAAGTGCAAATTGATCACAATAGTACGACAAATGAATACTACAACAACCGAGACAAGTACAATCGATCACCATAGTACGACAAATACAAACAGAAAACCATAACATAAATCCAGAAACGACAAAATACAAATGTGAGTGTCAATGCCTCCGACCCCTCTGGCGTCTCTGTCGCTGCTCGTCCGTGTAGCAATCCGGTGGACGCAATGTAGCCCGATCACGTAACATGTGAGTGTACGGTGGTGTCTGGGTGGACTGCGGTACGAAATCAGGTCGATGGACCCAATCCTCGAACCCACTGTCCTCCGAGAAACCCTGGGAGCCGACCGGATGGCTCTGATCAACGTGCTGGCTGGTGGGCCCATACGGCTGGCTACTCGACGCACCTGGGTGTCCTGCATGCTGGTAATGAGGTGCCGTCGGCTGGTACTGAGGCGCCGAAGCCTGGTACTGAGGAGGGTCATCAAAACTGTACGTCTGCCCGTCAGCGAAATCCTCGTTCCACACATAGTAGGGTGGAGGTGCGTATCCCACATCATGGTGCGCGAGACCGCCGTAATCGACATCATCCAACCCTGTACGGTGACCTCTCTGTGGATGGGATAGCCATCATAGGGAGTGTATGTCGGCAGGCGTGATGCTGCACGTGGGCGGTGTGGTCCTCGATCGGGAAGGCGCTCATATGCTCCGCTCATAGCCAATCCAGATCGGAGCACATGACTCATGTGAGAATCACTCGTACCACTCAAAAGGGTAGCCTGCTCCAACGAGGCGATCTGAAAGGCAAAACAAAAATAAAAGTTAGTGTACCCTAAGGGAATACTAAATTGCCTACAGTTACTCAAGTAGGTGGTCACTAACCATCCCCTGAAACTGTGCACCATCGTGTGTGATATGGCCAGGCGTGTCCGTCTCCTGTACCACTCGTCGTACTCATCATGGAAGTGGTGGATCAATGGATCTGCTCTCACGTCGCCCTCGGCAATGTGCTGATCCCGCTCCTCCCAGAGACGGAGGTACTGTAGGTACCTAGCACCCCAATCATGTACTGGTGCTCTGAAGTCCAGTCCCAGCAACTCCTCGACGCGAGCAGCAGGCTCGGCGTCCTGTGGGATACGCTGACCATGTCCGAACTGGCGCATGCAACGATCAGGATGGTGCCATGACACACAGTCTATGCACAGCATGGGGCAAACAGCTCGCCAGAACACATCGTCCTCCAACTGATAGTCCTCCTCTCGAAAGGCGTACGACATCCACTGGAGAATTAATAAATATATTGTAAGGAAGAATTAAGAAAATCAGAGATAGTATGTACATGAGGTTAAGATTCCTAACCACGAACTCCGTGTTCCGATCAAGTGCGTAGCGTATTTCCTCCAGCTTCATAGCCACGCGATGCTGGTGGCGCCGGATGACAGACATCCAGCGCACACCACGAGGAACGGTGTCAGCATCTGGTGGGTCACCACCTGCTACGTAGCGCTCGGCTATGCTCGGGAATCTCTCCAATGCCCACAGCTGGACCAGCAAGGTGAAGCCTCCGATATCACCTGTACCCCTCTGACTCCCAGCCGTTGAAGAAGGCCGCCCTCCCCATGGCCTTATACAGCCATGCTAGTACCGCACTACCCCAACTGAACGTAGATGCAACCGCAGAGTCCCCAACAAGCCGGAGTAGATGAACCGGTATCAAGTCTCCAGTCCGGTCAGCTAGTAGAATGGCGCCAATAAGAACCCAAGTGTAGGCTCGTGCATAGCGGAGAACAACATCTGCTGGAGCACCAGCCGGTAGACGATCAAACATGCCCTTAACCCACGAGATCTTCACTGACTGTCCCGTACAACTCCCAGCTGGGGGTCGGGCACCCAACAACTCCTGACATATGAGACCCGGGTCACGTCGGTCCACTGCTACGGTAACAGGGACTCCATCGATAGGAAGACCTGTCAGCACCTCAACATCCTCCAAGGTGATCGTCGCCTCGCCCGGGGTACCAGGGTGGAATGTGTTCGTCTCTGGCCGCCACCTCTCAATCAATGCTGTGACGAGCTCCTTACACGGTGTGAAACCGAGTAAACGAACAACAGGGAGGAGTCGACACTCTCGCAAGAAAGCCTCGTACTCTGAACTCCACTCTAAGCAAGAACTGCGCTGTCGCAACTTCAGCGCCTTGCACGCATGTGGGTCACGCCACAATAAAGTAGCCCTATGCTTGTTCTCCCCCCACAGTAGAGAACAATCACCAGGTTGAGGCCTAACGCTCTCAGGAACCCGATCCACCAACGGTTCATCCCATCCATAGCTCGACATCTATTGTATACTAAATTGTTAGAAAAGCTATTTTATACTAATTCTCTTTGTCAAAAGTATACTAGTTCTCTAACCTCAAAATTATACTAATTGTCTAACCTCAAAATTATACTAATTGTCTAACCTTAATATTATACTAATTCGCTAACCTCAACATCATACTAATTCTCTAAACTATCCATAAATAATGACATGGTTCACAATCACATAAGAAAAATAAATAATGTATGTACTACGTACCTTGTGTAATGGTGCGAGAAAAGGTCCTCTCCGTTTTATAAAAATCCTACAATGTCAATATGACAGTGTTAATAAATCACTTTGGAAAAAAATATCTACCATAAAACCCTAAACTAATTCGCTAACCTAAAACCCTAAACTAATTCTCTAACCTAAAACCCTAAACTAATTCTCTAACCTAAAACCCTAAACTAATTCTCTAACCTAAAACCCTAAACTAATTCTCTAACCTAAAACCTACTAAATAACGTAATTAAAAAAAAAAGGAGAAAGGAGACTTACCTTTGCCTTAGGGGGTTACCGAGTACTGTGGGATAATGAGTTGAAAAATGGGGTATTTATAGGGGTTGGGGCGAGATTGCCCGGTCTCCAACCCATAGGCGAGATCGCCCGTATCCTAGGCGATATCGCCTATGGCTGGGGCGATATCGCCTAGGGCTGGGGCGAGATTGCCATGTGTCCAGCCAGACAGCATTTACTCGGTTGGTTGGGCAGTTTAGAATCGGTTTGACCAGCAATCCTCGGTGCTGGGGCGATATCGCCTAGGGCTGGGGCGATATCGCCTATGGCCGGGGCGATTTTATTTACAGAAATAAATAGTTTTGAAACGTATTTATTTAGGTTAATAGTTAATTTTTTTTATTTATTTTAGTTAAAAGCCCCTTGGGAGATGACTCAAGGATAGCTTGAGTGGGTGGTGGTGTTGGTGGTGGGTGTTGTTATGATTAATCCAATACCAATCAGTTTTCTGTCTTTTGTTTGTCTACTAGTTTTGAATCCGATTTGTTGGTTGGGGATTTTATGTAACAATGGTAATATTTTTATTTATTAGAAGCTATTAGATTTAGGTGTGAGGAATGATGCGGATACTTATTTAAATTTAATCAGAAAGAAAGATAAAACATATTTAAATAAAGATTCATAGCTGTCTCGCAAACCAAAAAATCCGTGTAGGATGAGAATCATATATCCATATTCAAAAATCATATCCCTGTCTTTAAAACACATAGCTTCTTGTCGCCATGCCATGAAAATATCCCAACTTTTTTTCAGTCACATTCTTTTTCCTTTGTCAGACACCATTGATCGCTTTAGGCAATCACTACACATGTCATCAAAATCATAGGTTGGAACATCAAGCACGACCAAATTGATACTATTCATCTTTCCCCAAGTATTACGGGTTAATCAAGGCCTTCAACCCAATTAAGTGTCTTGACCCCTTATTAACTCTAATTTTCTATAATTTTAATATAATTTTCTTAAATATATCCATCATTTTTACTCAAATCTTACTCGAGTTGATTAAACTTTATTGCCAATCAACCCTTATAAGCTTACAATAGGATGAATACATGTCCCCTATTAAACTCAACTCAACTCGAGACTAATTAGCTTGTGTAACTCCTCAATATCCAACCACAACCATGACAAAAATAAATAATATATTTAAGTACATGATAATCACTGTCCAATCTATTGATAATTCAATTGACTCGTTAATCTTATTAAATCGTTATCTAGTGGACCCTACTTCTCATAAATTAAAATACTACAATTCTATAAATATACTTCTTTCATAAATTTCAAAAATATGCAACATGATCGAATTTGATTCATGACCAAAATCCCTAAACCATAATATAAACAAATGAAATTTTTGTAAGATGATTTATCTATTGAATAATTAGAGATCCATAAATTTATTTTAAATAATTTAAAATTTGGAATGTATGCACCACTGATACCTCCAAAATGTCTATGATGGTTTATTATCAAGTATTTAATACTTATTTATTCATATTATCGTCATTTAACCCAGTTGATTTACATTTTATTGAATAATTGTTTATATTTAAATTTTCAAGATTTACAAAATATTATGTTTATTATTTTCAATGTCTAAAATTTTATAAATATACGTATATAGCTATAAAAAAAATGAATGATTATCGTTGAAGTGATTTTGAAAGTATTTTAATAAAATTAAGATTTTTTTATAAAATATATAATTTAATATTATTTTTTCATATATTATTTATATTAAGATAATATAGTTGAACACTCAAATTACTTAAAATTTCATTTATAGGGTTTTTTTTTCAGGATATCTCCCGAAGAGATATCGTAGACCGTGAGCCAACCTAGGAGATAAAAAAAGGAAAAAGAAAAATAACGGGAGGGGAGGGGAGGCGCGGGGGGGGGGGGGGAGAGAGAATTTATCCACCAACTAATTACCTAACCTACATGTCTTAAGTTTAAAGTTTAACAAGCTCGAAGAATTCGGTAAAATGCCAAAACCTCTTTGGCTAGACCATGAGCAACACTATTTTGAGCTCTTGGAATAGTCTTATATTCAATAAAAACAAGCTCATTAATCAACTGTCTAATTTCAGAAACAATTGCCCCAGCTGAGGAATGTAAGACCTTACTATGAGCTATTTTATTTTTAACTTGCTCTGCATCACCCTCCACCACTATGTTTTTTTTCATTAGTGTTTGAGTTATTTTTAGAAGGCATCTTTTGAAAATTTCAAAGTTCGAAAATGCCTTTAGAATGGGGTTGCAACCAATCTTTAAATAGAACCAAGTATGGAATTTTAAATGATTAGGGGATTGTCAAAGAATGAAAGATTATCCGTGATTTCACACACCTCACTAATTCCTCCATTTTCTATAATTACTTAACCAAAAGAATTTTCAATTTTCCTTGCAATCTTAAAAACCTGTGTGATTACCTAATTTCATTTAAAAAAATGATTTTTTTTTATGAATTGAGTAATTTTATTCACCAAAAATCGAGGAATAACGGTACATCAAGAAAACAAAAAGAAAGAAGAAAGAGGAGAGCTCTAAATAATATCTACAATTCTAGCCTCATTCTTGTGACCTAACACAAAACTTCAAAACTCATCTTTAATCTCTTCAACCAAATGCAAGGCCCTCCTCGGCTTGCTATTCTGGAAGATGCGTAGGCATCTTTCCCGCCAAATCTCACAGATCGTAACTCTCCACAACAAGGTGCTTAGCCTGAATCTTCAAGTCCGCCACATTCCAGCCACTTAAGAGATCAATTACCTCAGCGAAGGTTTTACCATCAAGCTCCGGCAGCAGCTCATGGGTAACCTCCTGAGCATATTGACAGCCTGCAAACAAGTGCTCCCTTGTTTCCATTCCTCAGAACAGAGTTCACATAAGTCCAAAGCAAGAGGATTCCATTCAATAATTTTGTCTCGGGTATCAATTCTGTTCGTAACTATCAACCATGCAATATAGAGCGCTTAGGATCACCAACCCACCCACACACAATCATGCAAGGTGACTTCGTTCTCATGCACTCTAAGAGAGTCCCAAACCCTACTAACCTTATAGGCAGGCATGTAGGCTTTATCCCAGGTGATATCCCCCTCCTCATCAAAATGCACGTAAGGCAGATGATATCCCTTAGCTTCAGCAGCCGATGCCAATGCCACGGGTCCAGGGGTTTGAGGTGACAGTCCAAAAACTCTTCCTTTTAATTCTGTAGTAGTACAGCCATGCTACCCATAAGGAGCCTGCTTTTTCATAAGACCTGCCAAATATTTTCTTCACTACATTAGCAATATTTCATAACCGCATATCTCTGACTCCTAAACCCTCCTTCACGCTTCGGCCTAGCTACAAATTTCCAAGCAACTTTAGGCTTCCCTCCGTCCAGCTTCCCCATAGGAACCCGTTACAAACTGCTTCCACATCCTTGATGAGACCAGATGGAAGTAAAGAAAGAAGCCATCAGTATTGTAAGACACCATATATCACAGAGTTAATACTGCACACG
>JAVBHU010001000.1:0-12609 GCA_034768395.1 Linum lewisii | reverse complement strand
TTCCATTACTTTTTTACGAATTATTTTTCGAAAGGTATTAAACCGCTGGAACAAAAAACTAGTAACAGCCAGAAAAAAAACCCCAATGCTACTAGGAGGTTGGGGCCCTTTGTACACAGAGGAGAAACGAATGGGGAGGACTGACTAAATTTTGCATCAAGATAAGCATAGTAGGAACTGGCTTAATTTCGGCTTCCTTGTACAGGATCAGCAACAGCCAAAGCCTCTTTCCCATGTTTAGGTGAGACATGAGTGTGCCCATAACCAATCTTTTTGGGTCTTCCTATTGCCAGCCTAAATTCATCTTCTGTCCCTCCCGATCATCAAACACAGAGAACCCTTTAAGTGTTGATGAGAGGAAACCATCCCAAGATTGTTGGACTTGTAGAGAGCCATGCACCAGTAACCTATAACATCAGAAGTTTAGAGATTAATGCAACGTATCCCCAGATTGTTGGACTTGTCAACGTTCAGCCATGTATTTCTGAATCAATTGTTGATCAACAAGATGGCGTAAGTGGTGAATGGAAGGCACTGCAAACTTCAGCCCATTGATTCCCATTTTCATTTTACAAAAGAATGTAAAATTAAGTGCGCAGTCATTAGGATCCTCTAGTCAGTCAGCTGGTACAAGGACCTAATCATCATTTTTCATGATAAGGACATCAATTTATCGTAAGTAAACAAAGCAGCCCCCGTAGTTCTAACTATTAAGAGAGATGAAAATGATGATTTTCAGAGAAAGAATGAATGTATAATATCTCAAACGGCTTACATAGGTATATATAATAGGTTAGGAACAAACCTACTATAATTAGGAGATCTACTGAATCTAAACTTCCTAAATAGGAGGAACAACTAATACGAAATAATAAATCTTATATCCTAATTATTATATTCTTCAACACTCCCCCTCAAGCTTGGTGTAGATGTTAATCAACCCAAGCTTGGCTGACAAAAACTCGAACATATCTTTAGGTAGAGCTTTGGTTAGGATGTCTGCAGTTTGCTGTTTTGTGGATATGTAGTCAACCTTAACAACACCTCGTTCCACATTGTCTGTAATGAAGTGTCTGTCCACTTCCACATGCTTGGTGCGATCATGGTGGACTGGATTCCGAACAATACTGATTGCAGCTTGACTGTCACAATAGAAGCTGCATTGGTCCATCATCCTCCATCTTGAGTTCGTCAAGGACCCTCTTTATCCATATACTTTCACAAATTCCAAGTGCAAGGGCCCTGTATTCGGCCTCTGCACTACTCCTGGCCACCACATTCTGCTTCTTGCTCCTCCAGGTTACTAAGTTTCCCCATACATAACAACAGTAACCAGTAGTTGATCTTCGACTTGTAAGCTCACAAGCCCAACTTGCGTCTGTATACACAGTGACTCCTCGTTGAGCAGTCCTTTTGAAGTGAATTCCTTTCCCAGGAGCTTGTTTAAGGTACTCAAAATCCTGAGTACCATTTCCATGTGTTCTTCATTTGGGCAGTGCATATATTGGCTGACGATTCCTACTGCAAAACTGATATCTGGCCGAGTATGAGCAAGGTATATGAGTTTCCCCACCAATTCTTGGTAACTTCCTTTATCAACTAAGGGTACCTCTTCTTTCTGATCTAGCTGCTTATTCTGCTCCATAGGCGTATTAGCTGGTTTGCAGTTAGTCATTCCCAACCTCTGCTAAGAGATCAAGGACATACTTCCTTTGGGAAATGACAATTCCTTTTGATAAATCGTGAAACTTCCATTCCCAAAAAATATTTTAGACTTCCCAGATCCTTGATTTTAAACTCTCTAGCCAGTTGAGTTTTCAGTCTCTCAATTTCCTCAGTGTCATCTCCGGTGATAATAATATCATCAACTTATACTATCAGGATTGACCTTCGTCCTTCTGATGAGTGTTTTCACAAATAGTGTGTGATCAGTTTGACATTGGTAGTACCCTCCCTGTTTTACAGCCTTGGTAAACCTGTCAAACCATGCTCTCGGGGACTGCTTTAAACCATACAGAGCCTTCCTGAGACGACACACATGTCCTTTCACTGGATTCTGAACTCCTGGAGGGAAGTTCATATATACTTCCTCAATAAGATCCCCATCAGGAAAGCATTCTTCACATCTAACTGATGTAATGGCCAATCTAGGTTAGCTGCAAGTGACAGAAGCACCCTTATAGAATTTAGTTTAGCTACAGGGGCAAAGGTCTCGTCATAGTCTACCCCATATGCTTGAGTGAATCCTCTCGCAACTAAACGAGCCTTAAACCTCTCAATTGTGCCATCAGTCCTGTACTTGACTGTAAATAGCCATTTACAGTCTACTGTATTCTTCCCATTTGGTAAGGGAACAACCTCCCATGTTTCATTTTCTTCTAAGGCGCCACTTCCTCCATTACAGCCTTTCTCCATTCTTGAGAGTTCATGGCTTCCTGTATATTTCTAGGAACAACCACTCCCTCCATAGCTGATATAAACCCTTTATGTGAGTTACTTAGGTTTTCATAGCTCACATACCTTCCAATAGGGTACTTGGTACAGCTTCTCACTCCTTTGCGTTTGGCAATAGGCACATCAGAGTCATCAACGAGCTGCTCTAATTCAATAATATGGGAATCCTCACTTGTTTCACTAGTTTCAGCTACAGTACTAGGTTTCCAGCGGATTACTCAGGTCTTCAGGAATTGTTTTATTCCTTCGTGATAGACTTGCAGTGGTTTCCCCATATTCTGATTAGAGGTCAGCTCCCCTCACTGACATCATAGTATTGATGCAGTTTTTCCAGACTAATTAACTCCACAAACTGATCTGCCGTGTTAGGAGTGAGCTGCTGTTGTGGTTCCTGCACCCCAGGTTCCTGAATATGCTCCCCCTGGAACACAGCAGCAGGGAAGTATGATTGTGATTCAAAGAATGTGACATCACGAGTATTATATACTCGTTGAGTGTGGGGTACATAGCATTTATTACCCTTTTTGGTTTGCCGAGTAGCCAATAAACACTCCTTTGAGAGATCGGGGATCAAGTTTCGATCGCTGTTGAGGAGCGACGTGAATAAACACTGTACATCCGAATACTTTAGGAGGAAGGTCAGAGGTATATCAGAAATGTGTGGAAAGGCGTCCAACATTACTTGACGTGGTGTTTTGGAAGCCTAGGACTCGACTAGGCATCCTGTTGATCAAGTATGTGGCAGTTAACACGGCCTCTCCCCACAAATACTTGGGCACATGATGATGAACATGGATGCCCTTGCCACATCCAAAAGGTGTCTATTTTTCCGTTCAGCAATTCCATTTTGCTGAGGTGTGTTCACACATGAACTAGCATGAATGATTCCATGTTCTGTAAGGAAGGAGCCGAGAGCACTATTGAAGTAGTCATGTGCATTGTCGGTCTTAAGTACTTGTATCTGAGTCTGGAACTGAGTTTGAACCATAGTATAGAAGGTCTGAAAGATACTAGTAGCTTCAGATTTCTCCTTCATTAAGAACGTCCATGTTAATCGAGTATGATCATCAATGAAGGTGATGAACCATCGCGCTCCATTGACATTTCGAATTTTCATGGGCCCCCAGATATCACTATGAACAACCGCAAATGGCTTGGTAGGTTGGTAGCCAATAGTTGAATATATAGATCGAGTGTGTTTTGCAAGTTGACATACTTCACACTGGAATGTCTTAGCACTTTTATTAATGAATAGCTGAGGAAATAGACGTTCAAGATACAAAAAACTAGGATGTCCAAGTCTGAAATGCCATAGAAGGACTTTATTCTCACTATCTTCTAAACTAGCGACTACATAGGAGTGATTTTCCATGTGACTCATATCCTTTTAGCTCCTGATCCGACCCTTTTAGTATGTAGAGCCCATCACATGCCTCACCACTGCCAAGCATCCTCCTCGTCTCCACTTCCTGCAATATGCAACCAGAGAGCTAAACTTAGCTTCACACTTCAAATCATGTGTAACTTGCTTAATAGAGAGGAGGTTGCAATCTAGGTTAGGCACATATAAAACTGGAAATAGAGTGAGATCCTTTGTCACCCTAACCAATCCAAACCCTTCAATGGAGCTAAAGTTCCATCAGCGATTCGAACTCCAGATTCCTTGGGGTAAGGTTTTAAGTTCTGTATTAATTCCTTACACCCTGTCATATTATCCCGTAGCACCAGAGTCGAGAATCCATGTATTCTTAGGATGAATTTGAGTAAGAAAACCACTGGTTTGTGTACCTTGTTTGTCGAACAGGCTGGTGATGTACCCTCTCGCACAGGTTTCTCGGGCTTTAGCGTCTGAGCAAGCATTTTCTGAAGTGCTTCCAGCTGGCCTTTTAGAACTGAGCATCATCATCCGTTCCTTTACTAGAGGCAGTGTTTGCACGGAGTCTCCCTGTTCAGATTTAGGTTCCAGCCAGCTGGCTTCCCGTGAATATCCCAGCATTCTTCCTTGATGTGAAATGGTTTTGTGCAGAAATCACACCACACTGTTCCTTCAGGAAGAGGTTTTCCCTGCCACAACACAGTTGGCCTTCCTTTTTTCCGGTTGCTTGAGAAACCAGAGACGTAGCAGCAACTTCAGATTAAGGGCTGATCCGTCGAGCTGGTTTTATTGTCTTTAATCATAAGATGACGACGGTCTTTCCTCTCGAGTACCTCTGCAAAGGCTGCCTTCAAGCTTGGAAAAGGCTTGGTTCCCATAATCCGACCCTTTGCATCGTCAAGGTCTTGGTTGAGACCTAACAAAAAAATTGAACAGATCGTTTTTTCTCAACGAACGTTCTGAAGGTCTTGGCGTCTCCAGTGCACTCCCAGGTTTGCGCCTCGTATAAGTCGGTTGAAGCCATGAGCGTACAAGACGATTGTAGTAGTCTGTTACACTCAGCTGACCTTGTTTGAAGTTGAACAATTGGGATTCAATTGCAAACAGCGCTGATGAGTTGTCCTGAGTGGAGTACGTTTCTTGCACATCTTCCCATAAGTCTTTTGCTGATTTATGCAGCAGATAGTTGTCTCCGATATCTGGTTCCATAGTTGAGATTAACCAGAATCGCCAGATTATCGTCAGTATTCCATTGTGCGAAGGTTGGATCATCGTTGGCAGGTTTTCGCCGTGGTTCCGGTGAGGTATCCTCCCTTCGAGCGACCTGTGATGAACATCTGGACCGATTGAGACCACTGGAGATAATTCTTCCCATTGAATTTTCGGATAGAAATTCCTCCAGCCGTCAGGTCCGATGTTGTTGTTTGTTGGCCATCCTGAAGCTTTGTGTTCAGAGGAGGCTGTAGGTTTGGGGTTTGAGATTGAAGAATCAGAATCAGAACTCATCTTGGAGATGATGAGTTATGAGCAGCGGCGGAAGAGACCAATGCTCTGATACCATGATGATTTTTCAGAGAAAGAATGAATGTATTATATCTCAAACGGCTTACATAGGTATATATAATAGGTTAGGAACAAACCTACTATAATTAGGAGATTCTACTGAATCTAAACTTCCTAAATAGGAGGAACAACTAATACGAAATAATAAATCTTATATCCTAATTATTATATTCTTCAACAGAAAATAAATAGAATTCCATTCCAGGTCTGTTGTTACTTTTGGTGCCGATTTAAGACAAAAGGTAAAAAAAATCTTCTATAACTAAATAA
This sequence comes from Linum lewisii, assembly GCA_034768395.1. NCBI lineage: Eukaryota > Viridiplantae > Streptophyta > Magnoliopsida > Malpighiales > Linaceae > Linum > Linum lewisii. Next base: position 6,947 of record JAVBHU010001000.1, on the reverse strand, counting down.
GTGGTAATCATTGATTAAATAGTTCACAAGAAAATGATTAATTATATAACAGAAGAATGTTTCAGGTAAATGACACTAGAAAAAGCTGTTAACTCGTCAAAACTAAAAAACTTTGGTATATGACAAGTTATATGTCATTAGCATTACTAGGGATCATCTCTTACCAGTTAGTAACCACACTCCAACATCTCAAACGAAAAGCAGAAAATATCAAAGTACTAAAGGTAATAACATTACTTGTATGGTTGCAAGAGATGCATCTCTAGACCTTCCGGAGTGTAAGAGAGTTCAACCAGATTGATCATAACTCCAACTTTCAACGAAACCCATGTTCCTTTATTTGCATTAGATGATTCAGTAGCAACTGGTTCACCAGCAGAAACAGGTTCAACCACACATCAGAAATTGCTGAAGATGAATCAGTGCTCAGCGGGGGCACAGTATGAGGGTCTCAGAAATATTGGATGCTGCACATTCAGAAATTATTGGTATTCCTTGTTTGATAGAGTTGCTTCAGTTCCTCTATCTGGAGAGTCAACAAAACCCAACAGCTCCAGATCAACATCTTTAGTGAAATACAACCAGACAGCCTTACAGAGCAAGTAAGGTTCTCAAACAGAAGTTAGCACTATTGGAAAAGATAAAAAAAACATATCACGAGCTCCTCACAAAGGCATCCTTAATGTAGCTTTTGTATTCCAGAAAACCCAATGAACATGAAGCTGTTACTTTTATTAATTATTCCCAAAAACAACTTCCCCAGTTCTCAATCACAGATGTCAAGTAAGTTTTTGGGAATAATGGCTTTGAGAGAAGCAGATGTGTATACAAAAGAGCAGTTGATGAAGTTGTTATGGTTCATAATAATGTTCACATAGTTCTAAAGGACAGCATAATGTCAACTGATTTCAGAATAATTATTTCTTATACTGATTATTTGTGGTTTGTGACTTGAAAAGAAATACCCAACGGTCACACAAGCATAAGATTTCTACAATGCCCTATGATGCAGCTGAGTGATAATACTGTACCTTAACAGTGGCTTCTATACTTGGCAGTTGGTGCAACAAGTCTCGGAGTGACCGCCAGATTACAATTGAAACACCGCTGACACCTTTGAAATTATGCTTTCACCTACCTCAGACCCAATGCCAACATTCAAGTTGATGTCCCCACTAATTCCGCGTGAATTGGAAAAAAAAAAACAAGACCATGGGTTACGACTATTCAAACAATTTAAGCTCTTGCAAATGGTAGCAGTGCCTATACTTCCATTATTTTCAGAAAAGCAAGATTCAGAATGTGGACCCCACAATCTGATTTCAAGCTAGCGACCCAAGGGAAACAAATGAAACCTGTTATATATAAATTAGCAAAGCGAAATGTGCAAGACCTATAGCTATAAGTTTACCTGTACTGTCAAATCTCCAAATGAACAGCATTCATGTCACTTTTACTGCCGTGCAGCCACTGGAACGTGTTTTTACAGTTATGTAAAACTAACATCGAGCTTCAAAGAAACTGTTGAGACACACGTTTTTGGTAAATTTAATAGACCATGTAACCAAATCCCCAACAATTAGGGAAAGGACAATCATTAATTTGACTTACTCAGCACTCCAAAATCCGCGGCATCAATATTATTGGGTTTCTAAAGAGAGATCCAGCTCAAAGCAGGTGATCCTTCAATTTCCTCGTCAAAAACCCACTTCTCAGAATTCGTTACCTGATCTTTTCAATTTGACAACGCTTTTGCATTTTCAGGAACAAGCCCATAAAGTAACTGGACACCTACAAGTCAAATTTGATACTATTTTTGAGGAGGTAAAAGTAACAATCGTCAATCTGAACAGGGGAAATGCATGCTTGAAAAGTTATCAACCTCCTGGATAAAGCGATTCAAGTAAACAAAGCGAACTTCTGAAAGTTTCCCCGACAAGGCTATATTCGTACCTTCGAATCACCCATCATCAGAACTGAATGAAGTAAACATCAACTGAAAAAGGAAAAAACACAGATACAGGTCATGAATCTCAATTATAAATTGCAGGAGTCACTGAACAGAAAACAAAATGCAAAAAGTTGCCAATTATGATTACAATTTATGACAAGAAAAGTGCATTTCCTTTTGGGAAACGAATATAACACCCCATTCAGTATTTACCCAGTAACGTGAGGAAATTTTGGTTCAAAAGAAAACGAGAAATAGTCAATCATATGACACTTCATATTACCTCAACAAATGAACTGCCACCGGATTTCTCTATCAAAAAATCCGAAAATATGCAGGGCTACCAGGAAGACTATCTCGCTTATTTTTAAAATTTCCCCAAAGGGCCGCAATAATGCTAAAGGAGCTTGAAAGACCTTTCACACAAAAAATTCATATCGGGAAATTGATTTAAGAAGTCAGTACAGAAACCAAATGGTGGATATTTGAGGAAAGACAAAAACCACTTTTTTATCTGTAAGTAGATTCTCTTGTGACAGAGTAGCCAGCTTAGTTTTTATTCTCATTCATTACAAGATCTCAGCACGGGCCATATTCAATATTAAATTGAATATGACACGAGATTTTCCCTTCCCTAGTAAACCCCTCACAACTTTTTTCTTCAGTGTCGATATTTTGATCATCGAAGAGATTATCTACAGAACTACTGTTCTTTATGTAGCAGTTGAAGAAGAACATTGCCAGCAATTCACGGGTTTCACTGTCAGCATTAATAGCACTAACAAACTCCATAATAGCTAGGACAGTGGGCCGACGGCAGAAAAATGACAGAGTAGCAAGGGTCAATTTCACCTGAAACAATTGTTTGTAAATAAGACGTTTAAATTTTCTTCAGTAAGATAAGCATTGAAGGGTAAAAAAGACCCCACCTCAGTGTCCATATTATTGTATTGGGAAGAGTTCTGGTCAAAGATTGTAATCTGTGCTTTCACAAAACTATCCTGGGGTGAGTAGGTTCAATTTCTCATCGCCAACTTCGCATATATCACAAGGAGTAACCCAGCAATGCGATCGAAACTAGAGGCTTGAGCAATGAATTTCTAGATCGAGCTGAAGTCGGGGAGACGAGTTCATCATTGTCATCCAAGTTCTCTTCCGCTTCATAAACCTGTCTTCTCCTTCACTAGGAGTTGAGTTATTATTGCCTGGACTCTGACCCCAGTAGACTCAGAAAATGCATTGCTTCTGCACTGTGGATGAACGATCTAGCAAGAAACAAGACCGAGAGACCCCTTCTGCAGCAGACTAGATCTTCAATCTCCAAAGACTTCACAAGGGTCCTATGAACAGGTCTTTATCTCTGATTGAAAGCTCAACCTGAAAAGCATATATAATCCACTTAATTGGGAAGATAGAAATTAAACCACGAAAACGACTCAGCACCAATCTTACCTGGGCCCCCCATTGCTCTGAATTCAAATAGTGATTTTCTTTAGCTTTAAGGACTTTCAAGAAACTACGTTCACGCGGGAAAAAGGAGAACATTCATTTGATTTTCAGCATTCATTGGATAAAAGGAACGGATTACTAAAGGCAGAATTAATTTCAGGGACATACTTGCTGACTATAATCAAAGCATATCTTTAATTCGTCCAGAACCCCTGTTAGAAATACAGCTCGATCTTCAAAAATCTCACTTGTTGTAACTGTTTATTAAGCTCAGTTTCAGAATCCCCTGAATCAGATGATGTTTCACAAGATTTGCAATAGGAGCAGAAACCTGCGGAAAGTTGAGAGTAAGAACCGTCATTCAGTGATAAAAATCCCTTTCAAGGAGCACAAAACTAATGAATTGCAAACATCCTAGCATCACAAAGAGTTGCCGGGAAAAAGTACGGAAATAAGCAAAGATACTAGTAGAAAAGAAACACCCATTCAGGGCGAAAGGTCCTGATACTTACAAGTCTCAAACTCAAGCAACATGGGTTTTACATCATTCAAGGTCTGAACGCTAACATTGAATACTGCTGATGAGAAAAAAAATCACTGGCTGGCAATAAGTTGATATATATCTTCTGGAATGAATATTAAAAGAGACTAAAACTTAACATAACAGCAACGCCCTTTGGGGACCGTAAGAACTTAGAGTAGGTCATTTTTTTCTTCTATACACAATTCGAAGGAAGAAAAGGGAAAGAATGAAAAAGGAAAAAACAGCAAAAACCCGTCCTCAAACACATATTGAAGTTTGGTAAGGGAGTTACAGAGGCACGGTTAAATTGCGCCCTGAAAGCGCTTTGCCATTTCTCTTAATGAATCATCTGTTTCGCACCGCATTATGATTGCACTCATACTTTCAACCACCTGTTACATAGGAAATTAGCAATGAGCAACAGGTGATACAAGCATAATCATCAATGCATAAAAAGATCCAGATGCTAATTGCAATCATATTTTTCAACCACCTGTTGCATAGGAAATTAAAAATGAGCAACAGAGTAATACTAGCATAATCATCAATGCAAAAAAAAGATCCAGGTGCCAACCGAACCCTACAGATGTTTAATTTTTTACCTTCCTCCTCACTATAACTGATTTAAGGTTGGGAGGTCGGCAAGATATACACACAGACAAACACGTACGCACTATATTTAGATAGATGGAGAGAGAGAGAACCTTCTGAACTGGATACCCAGTATCACAAATAGCCAACACGTGGTCCACACCACCAACCAACTCTGCCGGAAGTTGATATATCTGCTTCCCTCTCAGGCTACAGCAAATAAAGCAAGCAGTTACAAAAATAGTAAGGAATAGGCAATGGACTGAGTGCAGACGGGAATTGAAACTGATGCCTCAAACATTGTAAGATTATCGTAAGATCCCCAAACAAACTAGCTTTTTGTGTCCAAACCTGATATACTGCTTGTAAGCATTAGAATCAGGCTCTCCAAGAAATATAGAAAAGGTCCAACCAAGAATGAGTATCGCCGCTGCCAAGTAGCTTCCCTGTTTCCCATCCCTGCAAGATTACCATTAAACAGATAATATAAAAGGGCTTTTTTTAGACCTCTTGGTTGGATTTCAAAATCAAGCGATTCATATAACACATGTCTATTGACATAAAACTTTAATGACATTTCAAATAAGATGTATGTGAGATCTTCAGGAAGATTATGATCACTCTGTTTAATCAGTAGCTTCACAAAGAAATATGTTACACAAGAAAACATGGATGGAAGGTCTAGGATGGTTTCCAACCTTCGAATCAAAAAGCGACAACCACCCTTCGAAGTCTGCTTGTTTCCAAGGGTGAACATGGTCCGCAATTTGAATATCTTGCTGAAAAATCTTGGCTACTTGCATTAATCTATGGTAACGAGCAGGAGAAAAGTGAAAAGCTAATGATGCATCCGCAGAGCAAACCTAATTGAAGGGTAGAGGGATTCTCCAACGAATCTGACATTGGAAAAGCTAATACATTTTCACAAAATTTATTGTCATCTCATATAGGGGACTTCAACTTATTGCACTCACAATCATAATATGAAAGATTTATGCCACTTACTTGTTGTAACCTTAAGCTTACACCACACTTATCAATAACAGGCAGGATACTAACGCCAGAAGAACGAGCAGATTTATGTGTTTTGGTTTGGGCCCCAACTGTAGTCACCATCCACCAAAAAGGCAGATAAAATCACTCAAAACCAAATCAAACTGCAAATACATATCAAGATCTTTGGGATAACTCTTTGCATATTCATCCTGCATAGACAATAAGCATTTGACATTAGATTAAGCAACCCACTTATAGATATTGACTGAAAATTGCAAACTAACCTGTGAACGAATCACCAAGTTCCCCAAGTCCCAAAAGCATTTTGTTGAATTCATGCGATCGGGACGAAATTCTGTGGAATAGTTTCTTTGGAGCAGCTATATCCAGTCCAACAGAAACCTGTGGGAACATCATCAGCATCAATTAGCTTTAGCATTTTAGTTGGTTGAAGAAACAACTAGTTCCCCTTCATATAACACGTGCTCGTTTAATGAAGTAATTCAGAATGAACACTACAGTGCTAGAACATTTATCAGAAAACATACGCGGAAGAAACAAACAAAACTTGTATGATCCTTCAATGCTCTGTTCAAATTGTTGTTGTGCGTACGCTTCACTTCATCAATGGTCGTCTAATTCAAAATCAAAGACATTAACAAAAATGTTAAGTAAAATAGTTCAGAAAGAAGTCCCCGTTCTTTATGCTTTTATACGTTAAGCAATATACAATAGATATACCTGCACTGCAGCAGCTGTTTTTTAATGCCCTGGTGTGACTAACAGCATCGTTTTCTTTTTAAAGAAGTTCATGATCTCTTCAATTGAATCCTTCAGATACTGGTCAAGGATGTCCATCAGTAAACAAACAAGAGTGGACAAAAATTGATCTGGAGATGTGAAGAAAAACATACAGTCATGTAACACGGAGAAGCCTTCACAACCATGCTCCAGTCCACTTTCACGTCAAAAGGCTTGTAGCAAACATTTCCAACTAAAGAGTCAAACGAAGTAGCACTTACAGGTAAAAAGGAGAAGACCAGTTAAGACCAAGAAAAAAGATGAAGCAAGCGAAAGCACAATTAACACAAGTCCTAAAGGCCACCTTGGCAATGGGGACCATGAGGGGGTGATAACTGATATGATCCAAGCTTCAAATCAAACATTTTTGTTCCGGGTAAAGGGTTTAAAGGAGCAACTAAGTCCATCACATGATAATTCAGCAAGTAATCTTGAGCCCCATCAAAAAGCTTCGTAGCGTTACGGTTCATGTGAATCTCCAGTGCAGTAGAATTTGGTCTGCGTTCTCATTAGCTATGGTGATTGATCCTCTTCACTTTCCTTGTAACCTATCAGCTTATTCAATTGCTCCAGTCCCATCAGTGAACTGGAATTGGTCATCTTCATCCTTGGTGTATTTTCCCCGAAATTTTTTTT
>JAVBHU010000999.1:0-12624 GCA_034768395.1 Linum lewisii | reverse complement strand
TCCGAGCAATTTGAATAAAGATCCTTTTTTAATAGGGGTTGCTTCTCTCCCTAGTGTAAAGAAAATGATGTAAACCCTGCAACCGTGGCGACGACCTTGAACACCGCCAATTTGGGAACGTGCAACGGGGTAAAAACGTCGGGAACCGGGGCGGAAAAGTTTTTGACCCGTGGCATAAAAAACCCCGGGGAAACCAGAAAGTTCGTCGAAGACGCCACCCCAAAGAGAGGATCCCTTTTGATGAAAAGTCACCCTTCGTATGCAACATCGTAAAATGGGGTTGGAACAAAGTTCTTTAAAGGGGGTTTTTTTCATAAAATTTGAGTCAAAGGGGGGCCCGGCGGCCTCTATATATGGTGAGGGAAAACAAGCTTCCTCCCTAAACACTATTTCAAATAAAAATAAATAAAGAGCCTTTCCTAAAAGACCCCTTTAAAACCCCAAAACAAGTCTATAAAAAGGTAAAAAAAAATTAAATAGTCTTTAAACCCAAGTCCAACTCAAATGGGAATAAAACCTTAAAACCCCCAAAACCGGGGGGTTTTGGGGGTTTTTCCTTTCCCTGGGGGATAGGCCCGGGGGGCAGGGGGTTTTCGGGGGGGCCTTTGCTGGCCCCGGGGTTTTTCTTTTTCAATGGGGGGTTTTTCGTGGGGCCTTTTGGGCCTGATGCTCCTAGTGGCCCCAAGGCTGGGGCCTTCCCAAAGGTTTGGGTCCACACGGTCCATTCCCATAAAATAACCCGATCGGGCCCGGTCCGGTCTGGGGCTCGGGGCGGGGCCTTTTTGGGGAACTTTTTCATTTCGTTTGGGGGCCCCCCTCTCCTAGCTTGGGGGCATCCCCTAGATAGCCCCATACGTACTCTCAGGGGGCTGGGTCGGGCCAGGGGTGGTGCCTTGGAACCAGGTGCTCCAATTTCCTCAGGTTTTGGGCAGGGGGTCGGTTTTGGGGTACCATCCCTTCTTGACCCCGGTACTCTTGGCCCCCTCTTGCTCCTATACCCAGGAAATTCCCCTAGAGGGGTTTTGGTATGCTTCATCTTCAGGGGTCCTTGAGAGGAGGGTTGGATCGGCCGGGGGTTCCTTCGCTTAGGGTTGCTCACTCGGGGCCAAACAATGGGTTGGTGTGGGATTTTTTCCCCGGAGCTTTCACCTGTAAGGGGGGCCTTAGCCGTATCTTATTCATACCCAGGCTTTGGGGGCTTGTAGGTGGCCTTCCCTTGGGTCTATTCGCTTCTTGTAGGGGCCCCAAGGTTCTTCCTTGGACGGGTGACCCTGGGGGGAAGGGGGTATGATATTTACGGATACTTTGGGGGAGTCGGCTGGGGCATATCAAAAAGGCGGGCTTTTTCGTTTAAAAAGTGGGCGGGTCTCATGAGATCATGCCGGTTGTCGGAATCAAGTTAAGGTCGAAGGACCATTCGATTTTTAAGGACATGCGGGGCCCTCGCTGGTGCCCTTTTGAAACCCAGTAGCAGACGGGCCTGAAAACAGATCAGACCGACTCTTCTTTTTTGACTGCTCCCAAGCAGACAGAAGAGAAGATCTTAGTTCTCCGGGTGGAAGACAATATGTAGAGATCTTCGTGGGGGCCGGGGAGGGAATCTGAATCGATCTTTTAGGATTCCTTTTTTTCACCGCGCGCGGAGTCTTTCCATTGATAGAAAGAACTCCCCCCCCCCCTTTAACAGATCTTAAAGTTAGATTACACCTGCCTTACGGGAAGAGTTTGTGTATTTGTACCCCCCCCGAGGTCATATAGACGAAACCCGGAGCGAAAAAGAAAAGGTGGGGTGGGGCCACAGCTACAACTACTGGCGCTTCAAAAGGTAGGGGGCTACTTCTTGCCTCTCCCAAAGGTCGAGCTACTTCTTGCCCTCCCCGGGGCAAGCTACTTTTTGCCTTGGGGAAACTACTTCGAGGTGGGTGGCCCCCCTTTGGTACTTCGATAGGGCCGGACGGCCTTTTTTTGCCCCTCTTGGGGAATTTCATCCCCGCGCAAAAAGACATTCTTTGTGCGCCCCTTACCGTTTTGCCCCAGGGTTTTTCACTTTTTTTCTAAACTTTTTTCATACTTTTCTTTTCTTTTCTTTTAAATTTATAAAAATCTTTTGGGATGACGTATTATTTGTGATGATTTGTGGTATTCAGTTTGTTTTTTGTGGATGGTAAGGTACAAAAAAAAAGGGAAAAACCAAAAGCAAAAACCCGGGATCATCTTTCTTTTTTTCCCACTGGACATTGTCTTTTTTAAGTGTGGGGTGGGAAAGCATGATCGGTAAATTTTTATACTCGGAATTTGACTAAATGGGTGGTGATTGGGGCCAATTTTTTAGCGTATTTTTTTATTTATTACTGTTTTCCCCTTTTCACCTCGTAGCTTTGACTCTCTACATTCCTTTTTTCCTTGTGAAAATGTCCATGTTTTTAAAATTGTTTGATGAAACGGTTTTGGGGTCTTTGCTTGGTAAAATTTTGTGAAACCGCGAAGCCCATCACTCGTATTTTCTCCTTTAGTAGTCTAGAAATTTTTTAATGGATCATTAAATGTTTGCAATTTGTGCTGCTTGTTCTATTTTCTCCCAAAATTGTGTCGAGGGTATGTGAGGGAATCAACAATGCGCCCTGATGCCAACCGGTATCCTACACCCCCCCAGGGCCCCCGGGCCCAGATGAGGCCCCTAAGACCTCACAAAGTCATAAAAAGCCTGGGGGACAGGCCATCTTCAAGCCCAAAACCCAAAAGGTCCCTCTGAAATATAAATAAGTTCTTCCTTGCAGGTAAAAGGGGTCCACAGAGGAATGAAAATCTAGGCCATGCGGCGGGCCCAAAGATCAAAACCTATCAAGGAAGAACCACCTAAACCTGCCCCTAGCCTGACCTCCAAACCCCTTGAAGAAGAAGTGGGTTCCTTGATGACCCTCTGGAAGCATTTATGGAGCAAAAGGAAGGAGCCCCAGAAACCTGGCTTGGAGAGGAGACTTTCAAAGAATGACCCTGACCGAACCATGAGAAGAAATGGGGTTTTGGCCCCCAGGCGTGACACTTTGGGGCCGACCCAAAACCCCGGGGGAGCTACATCAGGGGCTATTGGATGCCTAAATGAAGCTTAAAGAAGAAGGCTCGAGCTGAAAAGGAGAGGCCCCCCAAGGGGGAGAAGCCAGCCCCCCCCCCACCCTAAACCCCGGGAGCAGACTGATCAAAGGGGAATTCTATAAACCCACCAGAAGAAAATGTCATTTGGATAGGCCCTTGCCACTGAAAACCCGCCCGGAGCTCAGCCCCCGCCGCCCCCCGCATCAAGCCCCCGGCCGCCGGTCAGGTCCACCCGCCACCTGGCCCAACTGGCCCGAGCAGCCCCCAAAAGCGGCCCAAAATTTTGGTTTTTACCTAATTTTGGTCTTTTATTCTGCTTTTAAAAACACAATATTTTTTATTTTTTTTCCCTTTTTTGTAGGGTTATTTTGGGGTTTTACGTTTTTTTAAAAGAGGAATCTTTATTTTTTTATTATTTAGGAAGTAGTCTTAGGGGGGAGGCTTGTTTCCCTCACCTAAAAGGGGCCGTGGCCACCTTTGTAGACACAACTTTTATAAAATAAAAAACCCCTTTGAAGAATTTTGTTTGAAACCCTTATTGTATTGCATTTTGCGATACAAAGGGCCCGTTTATCGCAGAAGCACCCATCTTCTAAGTGGCGTCTGACTTGATACTTTGGTTCCCAGCTTTATATAGCTGACGGGTCAAAGTCCTATCCAAAACCCTTTTCCGAGGGTTTACTATTTGCCATTTCCCACTTGCGGTTTTTAAAGGGTCGTCTGCCCACGGTTGCAGCGGTTCAATCAGTATGCCCGGTTCCAAAAAATTTTTGCTAAATGCGCTTAAAAAAAGTAAAAAGGTGTCTATGGGGGTCAACCTTCGAGCTGCAGGTGCCCACCATTTTTGTAGTCCAAAAAAGAAGTCTCAAAGTGGCATTAGCCCTGCCCCCTTTTTTGTAGGGCTCGATTGTAGCTTGCCTTTGCCCTAGCGTTTCTTGTACGGCCCAAGGGCCCCACCCTTGGGAGGGGGCCTGGGGGGGTGTAAGAATTAGGTTTGCATTGGGGGAAGGGCGGTAGGATCAACACCTCTTAAACCCTTCGTCGCCCCCCAAGGTTTTAGGCTCCTTCAACCTCGACTCCTAGCACTCCAAGAGGAATGGAAGGGGCATCTCCTTCCATTTTTCCGCCCCAAATTCATGGCTGACTGATGACACTGATTTTCATGTTTTTCAGCCTCATTTTAACGAATTTCCTTGCTTAAGACATGATTTTTTTGGGTAGGAAAAAAATGAATATTTTAATAATTGCCCCATCTGTGCCATTTTTTGTTTTTGGCCCTTTTGGGGTCTATTTTAGGGTTTTTTAGTGTTTTATGTTAGCATGGTTTTTGTCGTCAAATAAGTACCAAGGACGTGTCTAAGGCATTGGAACCTCGGGAAACACACGGAATCGATCCCAAGGGGCCAACCCAATAAAAAAATCCTCCCCCTTTACAAAGGGGTTTTCGTCAAAATTCCCAGTGTTTTTTGGGGAAAAGATGAACAAATCCAGTTGTCAACGAAGGTGTTTTCGGCGAAAAAACAAGTCGTCGGAACTGTTGGACCGAAAACCAAAGAAAAAAGCCGCCGGGGTTTTTGCTATTTTGGAAGGAATTTCGCCGGCGGATTAGGGGTTTAAATATAAATATTAACCGGGGGCCCAAAATCAAATAAATTTTTAAAAAAGAATTTTTCCAATTTTAAAAACCAAAAAAATTTTAGGTTTCCTCCGGGGGGGGGGTTCAAAGGAAGATTTTTGGGTTTCGGGGGACCCGGGAAAAAGAGTTTTTGGGACCCACCCCTTTCCCATCTCAAAGGACTGGGAAAGCTAGTTTCCGTTTCCGAAACAAAAATTTCTGCCGGAGTCGTTTTAAATTGGTTTTTTTTCAGATTTTTTTCGGGTTTTTTCCCTTTGGGTTTTGTTTAACTTTTTTTTTCCCTTTTGATTTTTTTTGTGATGAATAATTTAGCTAAATTCTTAGAGCTTGGGACTAATAAAACCCTAAGTAAACCCAGGGTTTTTAAAGCGGTCAGGGGATCGGGGGTGATTAATTCAAATTCAACAGTTTCTTTTTTTTTTGGTTTTTCTTAAATTGTTCATGTTTTTTTGTCTGGATTGATCCCCTAGATTAGATTTTTGGTTAAGCAAGGGGAATCAAATCCAATTTTAAAAAAAATTTTTAAGGAGGGCCCCTCCAAAAACCGGAAAACAAAACTGTTTAAAAACCCCCAAACCCCCAAAACAAAAAAACCCTAAAACCCCCCCAAAACCAAAAAGTTTACAAAAACCCCAAAAAAAAACCCCCAAAAACCCCCCCAAAGGGGCAACTAAAAAATAAAAAAGGGTAAACCCCCAAAAGAAAAAACCAAAAGTCTTCACCTCATAGTTTCCCGCCCAGTTTTTCCCTCGGAACCCCCCCCAAAAAACTCGGGCCCACCACACCACCCCCCAAACCAAACGAGACCCAAAAAAGGGAAAAAAGGGGATAAATTTTTCCTTTTTAAATTTGGGGGAAAAAACCCGGGGGGCCCCCCTACATTGCCCCCTTTTGGAGGGGCCCCAAAACCTGCAAAAGAAAATTCAAAAGGGGCCAAAAACCCCCCCCCTTTTCCAAAATTTTTTTTAATTTTCCCAAAAAGTTTTTCTGGGGAAATCACGGGGTCATTTTTTGGGTTCTAAGCACTTTTAAAAACATTAAAAAAACCCAAAAAAACTAATACAAAAATCCAGGAAAAAACCCCCAAAACATAAAAAACCAAAACCCAAAAAAACCCGCCCCCAACCAAAAAGCACAAAACCGTTAAATTTAAAATTTGGGGGATTTATTAGGCCCCAAAAAAGGGGATTTCCCCCCCGGAAACCCCCCCCCCCCGGGGCCCGCCCCCTCCCCTCCCCTGGAGGGGCCCAAAGGACGCACCTCCCCTTGGAGGATACCACAAACCTTTTCCCCTTGAAGGAATGGGTTAATTTGCCCTCCCCCAAAAAATCACGCCTTTCCCTTGAAGACGTGACCGCACCTCTTTCCCTTAAAAGGCACTTAGCCCCCCAAGTGCATTTTTAGGGGGCAGGGGCGGGCCCCTCCTTCCTTTCTATTTTCCACACATACAACTCAACATCACATTCTCAATCATACATCACTTCCCTACCAGCAAAAAAACACAAAAAAACCACTTCCATTCACAGTCCATATTTCACAACACATCCGTCCCCATGCCCTGTCATTTTCACACACACCTCACAACAAATGGGTCCCCGGTTTGCTCACCGGCCCCCCCCAAACCTGCAAGTACGGGGAAGCCATGTCAGGGTTCTGGGGGTCACCCACCTTTTTCCTCTTTTCGAGCGACCCCACATTGGCGGGGGCAACCCTCCTGCACCCCAAACCGCTTTTCATAATAAAATAGAAACCCGCACCCATTTCCCAACCACCAAATCTCTCATTCTAGGGCAACCATTACAATTCATTTCCCGGGCAAAACCAAACCCCCCAAAATCATAAAATAAAACAACAAAAATAAACCCCGGGAAAACATCAAAAACAATCAAGCACATTCACAAACATTTTTACCCCCTTTTTACCTCATCTTTTCATGCAAACCTGGTTTTGTTCAAACCCCCAAATTTGAAACCCCCTCACCCCTGTCCAAACTACCACACAACGCTGGGCCCTCACCGGAATAAAAAGACGGGCCCTCAATTCGTCTTCTATTCCCCAAAAAATCGATTCCAACCCCAAACTCGTAGCTCTACCCTTCCTTACTGCTCACGCCTTTCACCCGAAACCCAAAATGGGGTTTGGGCGATCTCTTCTCCTCGTCGCAAACGAACCATAGCAAAAAAAGGAACTCAATTCCAAAACCTCTAAAAGCCCCGGAATCACCCTTCGAAGGTTGCTCGCCCCGTTCGTCAATGGTTTTCGGGGAGAGAAAAAGGGGAAAAACGAAAAAGGGTTTTCTGGGGGCAATTTCCGTCCTTTTATCAAAAATTTGTGCGCCTCATGTAAAAAAAAGTGCGCCGGCGCACTTTTAACCCCCTAAAAGGCGCACATTTTGAATATTCTGCCGAAAGTTTGCTGATTAATTGAAAAGTGCGCCTGACACTTCCAAATGTGCGCCTGCGCACATTAGGGCCCGAAATGAGCACTTTTGGTACTGTTCACAGTTCCCCTCTTTTGCAACTTCGACCCGGCACACACCCAAACGTCCCGAACCTCAAGAGACCCTCTTAAGTACCGTTTCCGGCACTCTAGTCACCCAGAACTTGAGTTCTAACCCGTTCGGTTGGGCGGGGATGTTACAAGTCTCCACAACTTCAAGGATTTCGTCCCCGAAATCATCCCTAACTCATCCTAGCAATATGACACCGAACACACCCTAGACCTTCTTGGAACCAACACCACCAAAGCAACCACAAAAGCATACATCAAGGGAAATTAATACCTGAATCATACACTTCACTAACTCCGGGTACCGCCGCCTCATACTCTCCTCAGTCTCCCAAGTAGCCGACTCGCTCTCATGGTTCCTCCATACCACCTTGAGCTGCGGAATCTGCTTATTCCTCAAGACCCGGACTTGCCTATCCACGATCGCGACTGGCTTCTCCTCATAAGTCAAGTCTTGCTCAATCTCCACCTCCTCCGGCTGAATCACATGAGAAGGGTCCCCATGATACCGCCTAAGCACGCTCACATGGAACACATTGTGTATCCTTTCCAACTCCCTCGGCAAAGCCAACACATAAGCCACCGGACCCGACTTAGCGAGGATCTCATAAGGACCGATGTACCGAGGCGCCAACTTCCCTTTTCTACCGAAACGCATCAGCCCTTTCCACGGCGACACCTTCAAAAATACCTTCTCCCAACATTGAAACTCAGCTCTCTAGCACGACCGTCGGCATACGCTTTTGCCTATCTTGAGCCGCTCTCAATCTCTCCTTGATAATCTTAACCCGATCAGCCGTCTCTTGCACAACTTGAGGACCCGACAACACCCTCGCACCTTCCTCATCCCAACACAAAGGCGTCCTACACTTCCTCCCATACAAGGCCTCAAAAGGGCGGACTTCAACTACTATGGTACGAGTTATTATAGGCGAACTCAATCAAAGGTAGCAATTCAGTCCAAGGGGTTTGAAACTCCATAGCACAGCTTCTCAACAACTCCTCCAAAGTAAGGATCGTTCTCTCCGATTGCCCATCCGTCTGAGGATGATACGCCGTCGAGAACTTGAGCTTAGTTCCCAACGCTGTATGCAGCCCCTCCCAAAAATGGACGTGAAACTCGGATCCCGATCAGAGACGATGGATTGAGGAACCCCATGCAACCTTACCACCTCTTCTATATATAACTTTGCCAACACCTCCACACTAGGCTTAAATCCGAATGGGTATGAAATGCGCAACTTTCGTCAAACGATCGACTATTACCCACACGGCATCCTTCCCCTCTCTAGTCGGCGGAAAACCCGATACAAAGTCCATGGTGATGTCCGCAAACTTCCACTCCGGAATAGGTAGGGACTGAAGTAACCCACCCGGAGCTCTATGCTCCGCCTTAGCCTTCTGACAAACCAAACAAGTCGCCACATAACGAGCCACATCCTTCTTCATTCCTGGCCACCAAAAACTTAACTTCAGGTCATTGTACATCTTTGTCATCCCGGGATGCATAGCATACATCGAGGAATGAGCCTCCTCCAAAATCCCCTTCCTCAATTCCTCTACTTCCGGTACGCACACTCGACCCTTGCATTTCAACAATCCGCCAACTACCTCAAATCCATTATCCATGCCTTTCTCAACTTCCCCTCGAATGCCACCAGAGTAGCATCCTTGAGCTGCTCCTCACCAATCCTATCATTCAGCATAGGCCTAATGTTGAGCTTGGCAAGCAAACTTCCCACATCATCTAACTGCATCTCTACCCTTAAAGCTCTAAGATCCACCAACTCCTTTCGACTTAAAGCATCCGCAACCACATTAGCTTTACCAGGATGGTAGTCAATGGTACAGTCATAATCCTTCAAGAGCTCCACCCAACGCCGTTGCCTACCATTCAGCTCCTTTTGATCCATAAGGTGCTTAAGACTCTTGTGATCGGTCATGATCTTAAACGTCTCACCATACAAATAATGCCTCCACAACTTCAAGGCGAACACCACTGCAGCTAACTCCAAATCATGGGTTGGGTAGTTCACCTCATGCACCCTAAGCTGTCGGGAGGCATAAGCGACAACCTTCCCATTCTGCATCAACACACAGCCCAATCCTTGCAAAGACGCATCACTAAACACCACATACTCTCCACCTTCCACTGGCAAAGTCAACACCGGAGCTGAGTCAACTTCTTCTTCAACTCCTCAAAGCTCCTCTGACATTCCTCCTCCACTCATACTTCGACTCCTTCCTCAACAACTTATGTAAAGGAGACGCTATGGTAGAGAACCCCTCTACAAACCTTCGGTAGTAACCAGCTAACCCCAAGAACTCCTCAGTTGCGACACATCCTTAGGTGGAGACCAATTAACCACCGCTTCAATCTTCTTTGGGTCAACCTCCACGCCTCTTTAGAAACCACATGCCCAAGAACAATACTTCCTCCAACCAAAAGGCACACTTCGAGAACTTGGCAAAAAGTTGCTGCTCCCTCAACCTATGAAAAACAATCCTCAAGTGCTCCTCATGCTCCTTCCTAGTCTTAGAATAAATGAGGATATCATCGATGAACACTATCACGAACTTATCCAAATATTCGTGGAAGACCTTGTTCATGAGAGCCATGAACGCGGCGGGAGCATTGGTGAGACCAAACGGCATTACCAGAAACTCATAGTGTCCATAGCGGGTCCTAAGGCTGTCATTGGCACCGATCCTTCCTCCACCTTCAACTGGTGATAACCCGACCTCAAGTCTATCTTCGAGAACACTTCAGCCCCTTGCAATTGATCGAAGAGATCGTCTATCCTTGGAAGTGGGTAACGATTCTTGATCGTCGCCTTGTTCAAACCGCCTATAGTCAATACACATCCGCATCGACCCATCCTTCTTCTTCACAAACAACACCGGTGCCCCCCAGGTGACACGCTAGGGCGGATGAACCCCTTATCCAGAGCTCCTGCAATTGCTCCTTCAACTCCTTTAACTCCGCCGGTGCCATGCGATAAGGTGGAATAGAGATTGGAGCAGTTCCAGGAACCAACTCTATATTGAACTCCACCTCACGCTCGATCGGTGCTCCGGGTAGTTCCTCAAACACATCCGCAAACTCCCGAGCTATCGGTACCTTCTCCAACTCCTCATTCTGCTCAACTGACACCTGCACCAATAAAGCCTCACACCCTTCTTGGATCAGAGAGAAGCTTGCATTGCTGAAATTACTCCCATAGGTGCGGACTCCTCTTCCTAACACCCTTGAACACCACCGGGCCACACCTCCCACCTGAAGCAACACCTCCTTCTTCTGACAATCAAGCAAAGCCCCATGCCTAGCCAACCAATCCATGCCGAGGATAACGTCGAATTCATTGAAAGGAAGCACCACCAAATCAGCCAAGAACTCACACCCCCACTAGCACTCTACACCCTCTACACACTCTATCCACCCGAACAGAAGTCCCCAAAGGAGTTCTGACGCCCCAACTAACACCCAAACTACTAGCTACAACACCCAAACTACTCAAACATTTCTCAGATACAAAGGAATGGGTTGACCCCGAATCAAACAAAGCGTAAACGGAAAGATCCTAAGATGGAGATCATACCGGTCACCACGTCGTTCGCATTTTCTGCTGCGCCCTTAGTGAGAGCATAAAGCCGTCCTTGATCCCCTCCAGCTCCCACCGGCATAGCATTAGCACCCGTTCCTCGTCCAGCTCCCGAGGCTCCCCTGCCATAACTGCCTCCTCCTCTACCCCTTGACTCCCCGACGGAGCTCTAGGTCCCTGCACCGATCCCACAGACTGGGTCGGCACCGCACTTCTGGTCGGGCAAACATTGCTCCGGTGTCCACGCTGCCCACAGGTGTAGCATGTTACTGGAGCGGTCCTCACCAGATGACACATGCCAGTAAGTGAGGTTTCCCACATGTGCCACAGGTGGGAAGCCCAGTTGACGCCCCTCCCGATCGAGCCGAACCTGCACCCCTCATCTTACAAGTCGCACTCTTGTGCCCCGGATTTCCACAGGTGAAACAGGTCGCCACCCCCACGCATCGGGGCCGACTGAGTGCTCCTGAACCCCGAGTAAGACTGATGTGGTCGCTTAACAGTCTGACTCTGGGCCACAGACTGTGAAGGCGGTGCTGTCGCCTTCCTCTTCCGGTCCTCCTTCTTCCCCAGCTCTAATAACTCCCTCTCCAAAGCAGCCCCTTTCACCGCCACCAAACTCCCCATGTCACCAGATGTGACCCCCTCCTGAATCTCCCACCTCAGACCCCTCTTGAACCGACGAATCAACTTTTGCTCTCGGTTAGCAAGCTCATCGTACCATTGGGAGAGGTTGGTGAACTCCATATAGTACTGCAGAACCGACTTCTCACCCTGCACCAGCTCAAGAAACTCCTTGGTCTTTGCCTCCCTCCAAATATCCGGACAAAACTGGTCACGGAACATCCCAAGAACTCCTCAAACCCCAGCTCAGGTGGGTACACCTGACTCTCCGGCAAGGACTCCCACCACTCCAAGGCATGACCCTTTAGCAAGAAGGTCATGGCTTGCAATCTCATCTCATCCTCAAATCCAGCCCTCAGAAACTTGAAGTTGCACTCCTTAATCCATCGCTCAGCCACAGCCGGATCAGCCACCTCCCCGGCGAACTCACTGAAGTTCCACCCCTTCAAATCCGATGGCCGAAACCGACGCCCCACTGCTCCATGCTCGGAGTGACCCACGGAGTGACTTCCCATCGACTGGTTCTCACTACAGGAGGACATTAAACATTTCAGTTGACCGCTCAAGAACTTCAAACAACTCAATTCACCACTTGATTTCAAACATCCCACCCATTTAAAACAGTTTGACAAAAACCCTTGGAATGTCGGTCCCGTACGATGTCTCATCCTCCTCCCAACGAGGTTAATTACTCCCCAAAGAGAGAAGATAATCAACCGGTACAGCAGCGACAAACCAGGCTCTGATACCATTTGTAACACTCCAACCCGAATCAGCTCGGTGAAACCCGAGGTTGAACCGGTTCGAGTATTACCCAGTGAAAAACGACAGAGATAACATCAAATCCAAACTTTAAATAAGAGTTTAAGTGAGAGGCCTCCATAAACCATGAAAACATAAACTGTTACAACTCCAAATCCAACATAAAACCCATAAAATCCAACATAACCAGAAAGATACATAAATCCCAGTAAAACCCCCAAAATGTTCCAGTCAACTGAAATATAAAAATAGGTCAACTCCAAATAGGCACCAGTCTTCACCTCATAGCTTCAGCCCAGCACTTCTCGGAATCCACCCTCAACTCTGGCACCACACCACTCTCTCTAGCCACGAGATCCTGAAAGGGAGAAAGGGATCAATTTCCTATTGAAATTGAGT
>JAVBHU010000998.1:0-12638 GCA_034768395.1 Linum lewisii | reverse complement strand
TCCCCCCCGTCCTCCATGCCCCTGTCATGTTCACAGCACACACATCACAATCAACAGGATAACCGGCTAGCTCACGGCCTCCCCACTGCAAGTACAGGGGAAGCCATGTCATGGAGTCTAGGGTCACCCACCTGTTCCTCTTGTTCAGAGCGACCCCACATTGCAGGGCAACCCTCCTGCATCCACAACCAGCAATTCATAGTAATATAGCACCGCACTCATTTCCCAACCATCCTAACTTCACTTCTATGTCAAACCATTACTTATTCACTTCAGTTCACAACCAACCCAAATCATAGAAATCAACAACAACGATCAACCACGGCAAACATCAATAGCAATCAAGCACATTCACAGAACAGTTTATCCCCTTTTACGCTCATCATTTTCATGCATAAACCTAGGTTTGTGTTCTAAGTCCAATTGAAACTCCTCACGCTGTCCAAACTACCTACACAACGCTAGGCCCTCACCTGGAATAGAAGACGAGGCTCTAATCGTCCTCTAGTTCCCCAGAAACTCGATCTCCAACCACCAAACTCGTAGCTCTACCCTTCCTTACTGCTACGACCTACACCCAGAAACCCAAAATAGAGGTTAGCGATCTCTTCTCCTCGTCGCTACGAATCATAGCAACAAACGGAACTCAATTCCGACCTCTACAGCTCCCGGAATCACCCTTCGAAGGTTGCTCGCTCTTGGTTCGTCAATGGTTTTTTCGGGGGGAGAGAGAAAGGGGAAGAAAATACGGATTTCCGTGCAATTTCCGTCCTTTTATGCACGAAATGTGCGCCTGGTATGTCAAAATGTGCGCCGGCACATTGACCCCAAAAGGCGCACATTTTGAATATTCCGCCGAAAGTTTGCTGAATTAATGAAAAGTGCGCCTGGCACTTCTAAATGTGCGCCTGCGCACATTAGGACCAAAATCAGCACTTTTGGTACTGTACACTATTCCCTCTTTTGCAACTTCAACCCGGCACACACCCAAAACGTCCCAGACCTCAAGAGACCCTCTTAAGTACCGTTTCCGGCACTCTAGTCACCCAGACTTGAGTTCTAACCCGTTCGGTTGGGCGGGGATGTTACAGGATTAATCTCAGCAATATATTCAGTTACCTAGTTTGTAGATTTGTTATGATTTGTTCATATTTGTATTTATCCTTCCATGTACTAAACTACTATAAATATAATACCTAGAGCACACGGTTGGGTGTGGGTTAAACAATTCCAACCAATTCTCTACATGGTATCAGAGCCTCCAAATAATTCCCTATTCTTTTTTCGGCAACCGAACCCCCCCAATTCTTCAAACCCTAGCCGCCTTCTTCAATCCCTTCCAAGCCGCAACTATGGCCACCACGAACCAACAACTCCCTTCTCCACCAAACCAACTATCCGTAAAGCTGAAGCCACAAACTATATTCTATGGAAGCTCCAACTAGAGCCGTTCCTAGCAGGGTACGACCTGATCAAGCATGTTGATGGATCCACTGAAGCGCCTGCCCGCACCGTTGAAGGAGGAACTCCCAACCCGTTTTACTGATGCAGGTTATGGAGGACACAAGAGCAACTACTCCACCCAGCCGCCTCGTGGCTATTATCCGCGGCAGCAGCAGCAGCTGCCAGTGCAAGCGTCATCTCTGACCATGGTGTGCTATAATTGCAAGGGGACCAGGCACCACTACAAGATGTGCCCCTCACCACGCCAAATGCCATCAAATCCCCAAGCCAATTACATGACCTCGCCTCCCAATCCGACCCAAACCTGAAACCTCGATTCTGGCGCCACACATCACCTCACACACGACCTCCAAAACCTCGCGTTTCACTCTGAATATCAAGGAACCGAGCAAGTCAAACTTAGCGATGGTAATACACTTCCATATCTCATTTTGGTTCTACTACAATGGATATAAATGGCTGTGATGTGACTCTTCATGACATGCTATATGTGCCACGTTAATGTCAAAATTTATTATCGTTAAGTGCTCTCACAAGAGATAACAATGTTGTTGTGTTATTCTTCGATGATTGGGTTCATATACAGGATCTAGCCAGCCGTCGGATACTATACAAAGGCCGGAGTGAAAAAGGCCTATACCCAATCCCACTGGCGCTATTACGAGATATAAGTAGGGCTGGGAATTGGTTACTGGTTAGTGGTTATAACCGCTAACCGCACCGATTTTGGCGGTTAGCGGTTAACCACTAACCGCATGTGCGGTTAGTGGTTAGGTTTGCGGTAAGCAATTTAGGGGTTTTGCGGTTAGTGGTTACACCGATAACCGCACGGTTAAACCACAAATAACCGAAATAACCGCACAGCAAAATTAACCCCTAAAAAAATATAATCCCACATGGCCACATTCGGACATAATCCCACTTTCCCAGTTCCCTTCCCACATTCGGAGGCATTTTGAAACTTTATCACGTGTTGGATATGTATGAATTTATGGATTTAGAGACGTGTGAGGTCGTGGTTATTTATTTGGACTGAATTGGATTGGACATTTCCGAGTTAAGAACATGATTTTGCTGATTTTCTTAAATTTTCGGTTAGTTATGGTTAACCACTAACCTAACCGCATAACCGCGGTGCGGTTAGTGTTAACCGCAACCCAATTTCGGGTCAGTTAAGGTTAGTGAATTTGGTGTTTTTGTGGTGCGGTTAACCGCAAATTTCGGTGCGGTTAACACTAACCGCACCGATTTCCACCTCTAGATATAAGGAGGATACCGAGGCTAATAGCGTCACTCTACCAACATGGCATAGGAGATTGGGCCACACTAATTTAGATAGCGTTAAGACTTTATTGCGTCGTTATGATCTTTCTTTTTCAAATAAGCGTCTGCCAAGTATTTGTCATGACTGTTGTGTTGGCAAGATGCATAAGTTGCCTTTCAGTACTTCTCATTATCATGCTACAGGACCTTTGGATTTAATATGCAGCGATGTTTGGGGGCCATCGCCTATTGATTCGGTTGACAAAAACCGTTACTATATATTATTCTTTGATCATTACAGCAAGTATAGTTGGATTTATACTTTGTTCGATATAGATCTGATTTGCTAACGGTGTTCAAGCAATTCCGTCGAATGGTTGAAAACTATTTTGCTAGGCCAATTCGATCGTTCCGAGCTGACTGGGGAGGCGAATATCAAAAGTTTTCGCAATATCTAAGAGACGAAGGGATTGTATTCCAAAGCTCGTGCCCTCATACGCCAGAACAAAACGGGCGTGCGGAGAGAAAACACAGACATGTCACCGAGCTGGACCGAACTTTAATACATCAAGCAAGGCTACCAACCCATTATTGGAACTATGCATTCAAAAACGGCGGCCTACCTCATAAATCGGCTGCCGTCGAGCTTCTTGGATGATCATGACACACCTTATCATCGCCTCTTCAATACAGATCCTGATTATTCCATGCTACGAGTTTTTGGATGTCTTTGTTATCCTTGGTTAAAACCGTATGCGGCCAACAAGTTGGATGTTAAATCGGCACCTAGTGTCTTCCTAGGCTACAGTACCCAACACAAAGGATACTACTGCTTGAATTTAAGTTCTATGAAAATTCAAGTTTCTCATCATGTGATTTTTGATGAAGCTACTTTTCCTTTCCAGGTGTCCGCGATACAGAGTGAAGCGCAAACCCCAAGCTCCTATATTACCAACACCGCCCCTGCCAATACCACTAATCCTACCCAATCAACAACCAAACACAGTTCCCCAACCTGTTCGGCAGCCGCCAGCCAACATTCAACACACTCCACAGCAACCTACCCTCACCCATCAACCACAACTTCCAGCTCCAAGGATGGTAACGAGATCACAAACAGGAAGCTTAAAGCCAAAGACCTTCATGGCGGCCACACATGATGATGAGGAGGAACCTACATGTTTCTCCAAAGCTCAACCACACAAAAATGGCGAACGGCTATGGACAACGAGTTCAACGCTCTACTTCAAAATAAAACGTGGACTCTCGTGCCGCCTACTCCGGAGATGAAGCCAATTGGAAATAAGTGGGTGTATCGGATAAAGAGGAATGCAAATGGCACGGTCGCACGCTACAAAGCCAGGCTCGTAGCGAAAGGGTTTCACCAAACAGAAGGAGTTGATTTCACAGAAACATTCAGCCCGGTAATCAAACCAGCCTCCATTCGATTGATTTTGTCTATTGCAGTTTCGAATAATTGGGTTATAAACCAGCTTGACGTCTCTAACGCCTTTTTGCATGGTACCCTGGATGAGCTCGTGTTCATGGTACAACCTCCGGGATACGAGGACCCGACGCGACCGCAACACGTATGCCGCCTGAACAAGTCATTTATACGGGCTGAAGCAAGCGCCCCGAGCATGGTTTGCTTGCCTACGGGATGCACTATTGGATCTCGGGTTCAATGCCTCTAAAACCGATCACTCCCTTTTCTATACTAACACGACCTCACCTTTGTTTGTGTTTAGTCTACGTAGATGATATTATCATCACAGGTGCGTCGCCAACTAGAGTCCGAGAAGTCATACGTCAGTTGGCGAACCGCTTCCAGCTCAAAGACTTGGGCCCGCTCCACTATTTTTTGGGCATTCAAGTTACGCGACATTCGGAGGGTATGCATTTATCACAGCCTAAATACATTGATGAGCTGCTGTCGAAGGCTAACCTCACCAATTCCAAACCTGTGGCGACACCATTATACAAGCCAACGGATGAGAGTAATGAACCCTTTGACAAGCCTCAATTATTTCGACAATTACTAGGAGGACTACAGTACCTTCACATGACCAGGCCGGATATATCATATGCAACAAATCGGTTAGCTCAAGCCATGCACAATCCGACGGTAGATCATTGGACGCAGCTCAAGCGAGTGCTTCGCTACCTGAAAGGCACGACGACGCAAGGTATTATGATCCGACCTTCTCCATCTAATGCCTTGTCAATTTATACAGATGCAGACTGGGCAGGAGATTGTCAAGACAGGCGCTCAACGAGTGCCTACGTGGCATACTTAGGCTCCAATATTATCTCGTGGTCAAGTCGAAAGCAACGAACTGTGTCTCGCTCATCTACAGAAGCCGAGTACCGTGCTCTAGCAACGGCAGCATCCGAAGTACTATGGCTCACCTCCTTGCTCCAAGAAATCGGCTGCCCACCTTTAACAACACCCACGATTTGGTGTGACAATATTGGAGCAACCTACTTGACGAAGAATCCGGTTTTTCACTCCCGATCGAAGCATTTGGAAATTGATTTCCATTTTGTACGAGAACGTGTGGCGGCAAGGCAACTTCACATAGCCTACATCTCTACCAAGGATCAGATCGCGGACACACTTACAAAGTCCCTACCGGCGCCACGATTCACACACCTACGGCTCAAGCTCAACGTGATAGCTCCCATTGACTTGCGGGAAGATGATAAGGATTAATCTCAGCAATATATTCAGTTACCTAGTTTGTAGATTTGTTATGATTTGTTCATATTTGTATTTATCCTTCCATGTACTAAATTACTATAAATATAATACCTAGAGCACACGGTTGGGTATGGATAAACAATTTCAACCAATTCTCTACAATTACAACCCAAATTTATATGACCACCAATATTTTTATACCACAAATAAGTATACCGGCGAATGAGCCCACTTGGGCGGAGTATCTTCTTGTTCAAAAAAAAAATAGTATTATTTTGTCAATTATGTACAAATTTTACATAACCTAGCCAATAATAGCCTAATACTAGGATCCAAGCTCAGTGTCTGAATCCCACACTTGATGTTTCTTTGTCACATAATGATTCTCTATCATTACTTTTTTTTTTGGAAATTATATGATCAATATTATTAATAATGGTTTGCAATCAAACAAGTGTTAGACATCATCATCTCCATCCAGTCCGAAGTGACCCCTCCTACTACGGAACCGGTCGAGTAAACGGATTGCTTTACTAACGCATCAGCGATCCTATTACCATCTCTCCTAACAAACGTAACCCTACACTGTGGTCGGGTAACTAAAAGATTCTTACTCTCCTGCATCAGCCTCCCAAACTCTGTGGCATCTCTAGTGCTCTGCTCCCAAGCTTGCTTCACGATTAGGCAATCCGTCTAAAAACCAACTCGCCTTAACCCGATCTCCTGTGCCCATCGGATCGCCTCCACCAACCCTTGTGCTTCTGCTTCTCGAACCGTCGACAGCCTTGGGACGAGAACCTGCTTGTACCCAATCAGCCGCTGTAACACCCATCCCAAACCGACCCGGTTCACCCGTGGTCGAACCGGTTTGAGTGCTACTTGAAGAACCAGCTTTAAAAGAAAAAGAGCAAAACGCAGCGGAAACAGAAAACACTCTTAAATACAAGTTCAAAATGAAGGAGGCCTCCACTTAATAAAACCGAAATACAACTGAAAAAAAACGATTCCAAATCTTCCAACCCAAAAGTGTCAACTGAAATCTAAATTTAAAACGATGGTCACTCCACAATAGCTTCCTAATTCTTCACTTCACACCTCCAACCTGCAACTCCTCCGAACTCAACCCGAACACCTGAAAAGAGAAACTGGGGGGGGATCAGCTTCCTAATGAAAACTGAGTGAACCCACTGGGTCTACCTATGCGCCGAACCTAGCCTAGGAGTGATCCCAACTCCGCACACAAACAACACAACGGAATCTGACACAGCCATTATCATTTTAATCCTAGCATGCTACTAGGTGATCACACAAGAACTTACCTCCACCAGTACACAACAATTAATAAAATTCAGCAATGTACACAAGTCATCAATCCTCACTACAACATCACTATCAGGGTTAGAACATGCACACCGGTCAATCTCATACCGCAATATATAAGCATCAACGAAGTCATCATACACACGATACAACACATAATTACAATACATCTTCCAACACGAATAACACCCACTTTCATACTTCAACCACACAACTCGCAATCCACAGTTTCACAGTTACTAACATCAACCAAGCACAACACTACCAACCCCTATCCCACAGACTCCACACATCATACTGTCACAACACTACTCGACTCATTAAATTCTAGGTGAGTTATTAGGCGCCTAGGAGTTGCTCCACACCACCACTGCCGGCCAACAATCCCCGGTAAAACAACCCAGGGTGATCCACTCAACGTAGACCGATACCACAACCATAATCCCAGGTACTAGACCCGGGTGATCCACTCGACGTAGACCGACTCAACATAAATCCCTGGTAGCTAACCAGAGTGATTCACTCAACGTGAACCGGACACAACTCATCACATCTCAAGGTGGGCAGTGTGGACTCCTACCGGTTCTATCGTTCAATCAACACAACCAATTACTCAACACTTACAATCAACCATCATACTCATCACAACAGCTCATTCGCATCATCCAATCCAACCATCAGAACTCACATCAATTCCCACCACCAACATCAACATCAATCGCATACTCAACCATATCCCAAACTACACCACTTGCACTCATTCACACACCTCGACAACCACACACACACACACATAGCATCATCACAATTCCACATCACACATAACCACACATCACAAGTCATTCAACGCCTCCCACGGCACAAACAGTTTAAGGGTAAACGGCTAGCTCACCGGCCACCCCCACCTGCAAGTACAGGGGAAGCCATGTCATGAGTCGTAGGGTTACCCTCATGTACGTCCTTCATTGGACGACCCCACATTGGTGGGACCATCCACCTGTTCGTCAATTAAGGGCGACCCCACATTGGCAGGACCACCCTCCTGCAACCACAGATTAACAATTCCAGGCAGAAATACACTTACAGCATCATACCCCTGCCCTCCTACACTCGTTACTACGTCCAATCCATTAAGCATCAAGGTTAATCTTTCCCCATTCATCGCACATAACAAACAGCCCGCTATCATCATGCAATTCATCATATCAACAAGCATACAACAACCAACAACAATCGCAAATACTCAACAATCAATCACATAACGAAATCCCCTTTTACTCTCTTTCAATTTCATGCAATGCCCTACATTCTTCTAAGTCAAGTTTCAACTCCTCACATCGACCAATTCTACCTATCGTACGCTAAACCCTCACCTGACAAGAAGACGAGGCTCTAAAACAACTCCCGGAACCCGAACGACCAAGCTCTACCGCTCCAAAGTCGTAGCTCTTCTCCTCCTCACCGACAGCAGCCTACTCCGAACCACCCAGAACCACGATGTGCGATCTCTTCCTCTCGTCGCCACGAACGCGTAGCAACAAACGGATCGCAAATCGGAGCTCTACAACTCCCGGAATCAAGGATTGAAACTAAGGGGTTTTTGGTTCGTCAAAAACGAATTTCGGGGAAAGAGAAAGAAGGGGAAAGTTCTGGATTTCCGTGCAAATTCGTCCTTTTATGCACGAAATGTGCGCCTGGTATGTCAAAATGTGCGCCGGCGCACATTGACCCCCAAAAGGAGCACATTTTGAATATTCAGCCGAAAGTTTGCTGAATTAATTGAAATGTGCGCCTGGCACTTCCAAATGTGCGCCTGCGCACTTTAGGGCCCAAAATCAGCACTTTTGGTACTGTTCACTGTTCCCCTCTTTTGCAACTTCAACCCGGCACATACCCAAACGTCCCAGACCTCAAGAGACCCTCTTAAGTACCGTTTCCGGCACTCTAGTCACCCAGACTTGAGTTCTAACCCGTTCGGTTGGGCGGGATGTTACAAGTCTCCCCAACTTTAAGAGATTTCGTCCCCGAAATCACCCCGACTTGCTCTAGCAATGCAACCATACATCACAGCAACAAATGCAGCAATACAAGGATCACATTACCTCCCGAAATTCCCTTTAACGGTTCTGGCGACTCACACCTTCTAAGGGCACTACTCCCACACTACTTAAAACTCCTACCTAACAGACACGCACAACCGAACCTCAACGGCACCACTCACAACAAGAACACAACCAAAACACAATCAAACAAACTCACTCAAGAGCACAACCACGACGCAAGAGCTCAACAAAGCACACTCACACCAACAAGAACTATGAAGCTAACACCTTCGACTAAAACTCACACCCTCAAGCACTCTACTCACTTAACCAAATTCTACAAGGCTCTACTCTTCTAACCAATTTCCCAACCCGCTACTACTTCCACTCTCAACTACTCCGCCACCCTCTTCACTACAGGAGGACACAAAACGTTTCAGTTGACCAATTTTCAGAAATCACATTTCATTTCAAATCACTTTCCTTTCAAATTCACAACACTTTCCTTTCAAAACTTCCCACCCAATTCAAAACGATTTGAAAATCCCTAGAAAGTTGGTCCCGTGCCGATGCTTCATCCCTTCCCCCTACGAGGTTAATTACTCCTCTAGAAGAAGAGACGAATCACCAACACAGCAGCAACAAACCAGGCTCTGATACCACTTGTAACACCCATCCCAAACCGACCCGAGTTCACCCGTGGTCGAACCGGTTTGAGTGCTACTTGAAGAACCAGCTTTAAAAGAAAAAGAGCAAAACACAGCGGAAATAGAAACAACTCTTAAATACAAGTTCAAAATGAAGGAGGCCTCCACTTAATAAAACCGAAATACAACTGAAAAACGATTCCAAATCTTCCAACCCAAAAGTGTCAACTGAAATCTAAATTTAAAACGATGGTCACTCCACAATAGCTTCCTAATTCTTCACTTCACACCTCCAACCTGCAACTCCTCCGAACTCAACCGAACACCTGAAAAGAGAAACTGGGGGGGGATCAGCTTCCTAATGAAACTGAGTGAACCCACTGGGTCTACCTATGCGCCGAACCTAGCCTAGGAGTGATCCCAACTCCGCACACAAACAACACAACGGAATCTGACACAGCCATTATCATTTTAATCCTAGCATGCTACTAGGTGATCACACAAGAACTTACCTCCACCAGTACACACAATTAATAAAATTCAGCAATGTACACAAGTCATCAATCCTCACTACAACATCACTATCAGGGTTAGAACATGCACACCGGTCAATCTCATACCGCAATATATAAGCATCAACGAAGTCATCATACACACGATACAACACATAATTACAATACATCTTCCAACACGAATAACACCCACTTTCATACTTCAACCACACAACTCGCAATCCACAGTTTCACAGTTACTAACATCAACCAAGCACAACACTACCAACCCCTATCCCACAGACTCCACACATCATACTGTCACAACACGACTCGACTCATTAAATTCTAGGTGAGTTATTAGGCGCCTAGGAGTTGCTCCACACCACCACTGCCGGCCAACAATCCCCGGTAAAACAACCCAGGGTGATCCACTCAACGTAGACCGATACCACAACCATAATCCAGGTACTAGACCCGGGTGATCCACTCGACGTAGACCGACTCAACATAAATCCCTGGTAGCTAACCAGAGTGATTCACTCAACGTGAACCGGACACAACTCATCACATCTCAAGGTGGGCAGTGTGGACTCCTACCGGTTCTATCGTTCAATCAACACAACCAATTACTCAACACTTACAATCAACCATCATACTCATCACACAGCTCATTCGCATCATCCAATCCAACCATCAGAACTCACATCAATTCCCACCACCAACATCAACATCAATCGCATACTCAACCATATCCCAAACTACACCACTTGCACTCATTCACACACCTCGACAACCACACACACACACACACATAGCATCATCACAATTCCACATCACACATAACCACACATCACAAGTCATTCAACGCCTCCCACGCACAAACAGTTTAAGGGTAAACGGCTAGCTCACCGGCCACCCCCACCTGCAAGTACAGGGGAAGCCATGTCATGAGTCGTAGGGTTACCCTCCTGTACGTCCTTCATTGGACGACCCCACATTGGTGGGACCATCCACCTGTTCGTCAATTAAGGGCGACCCCACATTGGCAGGACCACCCTCCTGCAACCACAGATTAACAATTCCAGGCAGAAATACACTTACAGCATCATACCCCTGCCCTCCTACACTCGTTACTACGTCCAATCCATTAAGCATCAAGGTTAATCTTTCCCCCATTCATCGCACATAACAAACAGCCCGCTATCATCATGCAATTCATCATATCAACAAGCATACAACAACCAACAACAATCGCAAATACTCAACAAATCAATCACATAACGAAATCCCCTTTTACTCTCTTTCAATTTCATGCAATGCCCTACATTCTTCTAAGTCAAGTTTCAACTCCTCACATCGACCAATTCTACCTATCGTACGCTAAACCCTCACCTGACAAGAAGACGAGGCTCTAAAACAACTCCCGGAACCCGAACGACCAAGCTCTACCGCTCCAAAGTCGTAGCTCTTCTCCTCCTCACCGACAGCAGCCTACTCCGAACCACCCAGAACCACGATGTGCGATCTCTTCCTCTCGTCGCCACGAACGCGTAGCAACAAACGGATCGCAAATCGGAGCTCTACAACTCCCGGAATCAAGGATTGAAACTAAGGGGTTTTTGGTTCGTCAAAAACGAATTTCGGGGAAAGAGAAAGAAGGGGAAAGTTCTGGATTTCCGTGCAAATTCGTCCTTTTATGCACGAAATGTGCGCCTGGTATGTCAAAATGTGCGCCGGCGCACATTGACCCCCAAAAGGAGCACATTTTGAATATTCAGCCGAAAGTTTGCTGAATTAATTGAAATGTGCGCCTGGCACTTCCAAATGTGCGCCTGCGCACTTTAGGGCCCAAAATCAGCACTTTTGGTACTGTTCACTGTTCCCCTCTTTTGCAACTTCAACCCGGCACATACCCAAACGTCCCAGACCTCAAGAGACCCTCTTAAGTACCGTTTCCGGCACTCTAGTCACCCAGACTTGAGTTCTAACCCGTTCGGTTGGGCGGGGATGTTACAGCCGCCCCTCCCAGTCCCTCGCAATCAATCCCAACCCGAAGCTACGCCTCTCTGCAAATAAGGCTGCGTTGAAATTGATTTTCGCAGCCCCCTCCATGGGTCTATGCCACTTATTGCAGCTCGCGTCTCCCCTCCTTGTCGGAGCTCCAGTCTTTGTTTGTTGAGCTAGAACCCATTCCGTCATACAGTCTTTCCCCAGCTTTACGATCCACTCCTCATCGTTCGATCGTTGATTCCAGACTCGATCGTTCCGCTCCTTCCAGATTGACCAAAGCACCGAAAACACAACCCCCACCTCTATCATTACTTTTTATAGCTAATACAACTTGGAAGTCCTCATGGACAATAAATTTAAAAAATAACATTCAAAACTCAACACTTGTGGCTGAACATTCCAGGACCCAAATCTCCTCTATTATTTTCTCTCGTTCTATAAAACAGAGGAGATTGAGATTGGCATCATTCATAAAAAATCAAAGATGACAAAAACCTACAAGTTGGGCCTGCTCAATGGTCATGGACATGGTGGACATCCACCACCAATTATGCAAATAGAGATTAGCCTATTTATGGATTTTTCCAAAAATGGGCTTGTCCCAAAAATCAATTACCAAAATAGGCTCGTTGTACGGTCAATTCCCAAAATGGGCTTGTTTTCGCTGACTGGGCATGTATGTCGCCAAAATAAATGG